>PVJX010011121.1:0-54600 GCA_004027295.1 Dolichotis patagonum | reverse complement strand
AAAATATGATCTGGGAAAGGAACATGCTCATGTAATTTGGAAAGGAGTGGGAGTAAAGAAGAGGAAAGGTATGCAGGTAAAGATGTCCAGCTAGGAGCATCTGGCAAAAGAAGTGGCAAAATGAAATGCAAGGGGCATCCTGGAAGAAGCACCAGCTTTGTGAGTTGGGGGTTGAGAAGAAAGATCCCTGGCTTGAAGGACCTCTCAATGGTTTCAAGAATGGGGTGTGTGCCCAAATTTAAATGAAGAATTGCTTCACTTAAATTCTAATGTGTGTTGGGCGCATTGCTCCTTACAAAGCACTTTCTCGCTCTTTACAGTATTTATTCCATCTACCCTCTGAGAGAGCTTCTATTATCTTCATTTGGAAGACAGAAACTGAGACTGAGGTAAAATTATTTGCCCTTATTCAATCTGATCTCACATACTCTTCGTAGGCTGTGGTGCAGCTTCAAGACAGTTTTGAGCTTATTTTACTAAATACAGATGTTAGAAGAAAAACAGATGCACTCAAAATAAGTATGCTACATTTTCTATATGGTATAGTCCTTTAACATACAACAATATTGTGTCTTCTTCATTTTAACTGGACAGACCATGAATATTTACCGCTACTTTATAGGTAAGAAAGTTACGACACAGAATAAGACAATAGGAAATGACCAACAGAATTAAAGCAAAGTCTACCAAAAATGGCATTTCCGATGCCTATGCAGTGGGTCCCTTGGCCAGTAGATGGTTTTTTTTTTTTAAATTGAACACAGGACCAGGCCACAATGAGTGAGACCTGAACAAAGGGATACGGAAAGAGAAAGGGAAAGAGTACACAGAAAGAGAACAGGACCTCATAATCACAATTATATTAAACTGGTTTGAAAGAATATTGCAAATTAAAATATTAACAATAAAAACCAGTAAGTACTTTGGAAAGCACAAGTTCTCTATTAGAATCACCATGAGGCTCTCCTGTAACTGCTACCCACACCATGATATCCACTCACAAAGAAATATATTAAAGATCAACATACATAAAGCATAAACCACAGTAACTGAATAGGTAAAAGCCAACTTCATACCCTTTGAGATGCCAAAATTACTGTATCTAGTACTTCTAAAGATGCTTTGGAAGTGGATAAAATATGTTGGTCATTCATGAAAGAAATGTCATTACTAGCCAAGTTCATCATGTGTGAAATACACAACCTTTTATTTTTACAGAAGAGTGGGTAATTATTCCCAGAAAAGCTGAATAACATTTGAATAAGATTTCATTTATTACAGACAGTGCATTTTATTTCTGAGCTTCCTGTCCTGACCTTTTTCATGTTCAAAGCAAACTGATTTGTGAAAAATCAGAAGTGACACTAATATTTTGCTAATATACTCTATAGGAAAAGTATTTATGTCATGCTGATCTTAAACATTGCAAAATAAAGATCTGAGAAATAATTAGCTCAGCAATTCTTGACTTGAATTTAGTAATGCAGTCTTTCTACCCATCTCACACCAGAGTATCTTCAATTACAAAAATATACCATGAAAGAAATTTTTCAGAATAAAACAAGGATAAAAGTCAGAAAACTTTTAGAAGATATGGTGACCAAGAAGGTCACCAAATAAAATTATACTAATGCAAGTCTCTGAAGAACTCTAAAGATTATTAAATTAGACAAGCATCTCTCAAACTTGGTTGAACACTAGAATCCCCAGAAAGCTTTCTAAAATCCTAGTATCTCCACTGTATCCCCAGACCAATCACAGCAGAATCTGAAGGTATGATGCTGATGTTAATATTTTTCCAGGTTCCCACGAGATTCCAGTGCACAACCAAGGCTGAAAACCAGTGGAACAGACTGACAAAAATACCAAATCCTTAAATGAGCATGATCTTCTGTTAGGTTTAAGCAAAAATAAATATTTGAAATAAAAGTTTAGCCTTCAAGGGTCCAAATGCTGGCAGAATCATCTTCTCCCTGCACGGCCAGAGAACTCTCTTCAATTCAGAGTCTCTAGACCACACCAGAGAGTGACCACAAAGAGTAATGCATCGAGGAATCAAGTGAAAGCCCCAACCCCACTGTCTGACACACAGAAGCACCCCTTTTTAGGAAGAACCATCAGGACCACAGGCCACACTTGTTCCCAAAGAAATTTTAGGCACATACAACTGCAACCATTCTTTTACCAATACTGAAACAAAGATATGTACACAAAGAGTCTCCACGTCACTAATGACTTTCACACCAAAAGCTCATTTCAAAATTGGTTGTTGGAAGCACAAATTAGATACCACTTTTTTGCCAGTTGGCTAAGTCAAAAGACTGATAATCGCTAGTATTGGCAAGTATGTTGAGAAGCAAGGTTCTACAAATGAGTGCAACCTGTTTTGAAGAGGAATTTGGCAGTAACTTAAAAAATGTAGATATTCTTTTATCCAACTAATCCACCCATGGGTACCTGTCCTAAAGCAATCCCTACATACTTACTCAAGGAGATACTGTTCAACCAGGCGTAGTGATACATACCTATAATTCTAGCACTTGGGAGGCTGAGGCAAGAGGATTACAAGTTTAGATGCTACCTAGACAGCTTAGTGAGGCCTTGTCTCAAAATAATAATAACTTTTTTTAAAAAAAGTTTAAAAGGTCTGGGAATGTAGTTCAGTGCAAAGGCCCTTGATTCAATCTCCAATATCATACACACACATTTGGTTTTCATGGCACTGACCACTTCCTGAGATTCTTGGGTTCTTCACAGCATTTCTTCAGCACTGGAACATAGAAAGGGAACAGTCTGTCTGTAGCTCACCAAGTGAAAAGAACTGCTCCTGCTAACAAGGCCTGTGTGATGGTCACATTTGATGTCTATAACACGATGTTACTTGAAAATGTTTAATTTTAGGGTTTCTGATGTATTAGCTCCATTCACCAACATCTTAAATAACACACAGACACCCAAGCACGGCGCATGTAACTAACAATGAAAGCAATCATTTTCATCCTCTCCCCACTGTCGTCCTCTGTGCCCCTCTACCCTGTTTGCTGTCTGTGGGTAAGCACTACCTTGAACTTTGTGTTCATCATTCCTTTGCTTATTTTTGAATGTTATAAAAGTGATACTGCACTATATATAGTTTTTTCTAGGATCTTATTTTTTCATTTGAAATTTCATGACAAAGATTTACCTGGTTGCTATGTGTGGCATCCCTTGCATTGTTCCACTTTGAGTATCCCCTGTAATGTAGTTATCTGTCCTCTTGTAGATGGCACATTTGTGTTTCCAGTTTTGGACTACTAAGAGCAGCTGCCCTAGGCACGCTCTTCCTGACATTTTCATAGCACAGGAGTTGTCACTTTCTGGCAGGAAATCTGTCTGCCACCACACTAACCCTGCTATCCATCAGTCACCGATGGCTCCCCTAAAAGGCTTAATTCTTCCTCAATCCTCTGCTCAGGCCCATTCAAGGTACTCTAGGGAGAAAACGAGGAAGAGAGGCAAACACTCCTTTAAGAGGCAGTACTTGCTAGACAGCATTTATGGACATCACTGGTCCCTTCGAGAACCATCCTATTATCTCCAACTCCAGGTTGCTTACCTCTGGCAGGATCTTTAAAATATTTTACTTGAAAGACACATTTCTGGGCAGTTTGATTTCATACTTTATTTCTAACAGAAAGATCAAAGAGAGGTATAGTTGGTAAAGAAGGATATTTGTTCTAAATTGGTATCAAATCCCATAAATACTTTTGTTTAGCCTTCGTACTTGTCATCTAATGTCACAGAGTGCAAAAGGAGACACTTCGAATGCCACACAAAAAAAGAAACAAAGAAAGAAGCCTGAATGATAAATCAAGTATCAACAGCTACTTATAACCATTTTACACCATTTCACCAAGCAGACATAAAACCAATCAGGCAATTTAGTACAAAAACAAAAAGTACAATAATATTTACATAGTCTTGCAATTTTTTTTAGTTAATTTAGAATACAGCCCAAGCTGTTTGCAATGCTCACGTAACACTGGCATTGTCTCACTAGTTTTTTAAATATCTATCCTGCGTCCCCATTGTCCAAAAACTTTACATACATAAACCTTTTTTTTCTTTTTCTTTTTTTAAGTTGTATCTTCTCCCAGGAAAAAAGAAGCAACAGCTTTCAGGACTCCGCTAACTAGGGAGCATTTAACTGAAAAATAGCTTTGTAAATAGTAATCATGTGTAACCCCAGACTCCACCTTTCTCTCCAGATTAAAAATGTTAGAAGGAGAAGAAAGAAAGGCTATGTTTCTGAAACCATTGCCCTAAGTCTCTAAATACACACTCAGCAGTCCTACAACTAAATCCACCACTGCCTAAATCTTCAGGACTTGAGAGTAGCCATTGACCCACCCTCCCCAGCCTGTCTTCCGACTCACTTCCATCAGCTGTTCCCTTCCTTGGTCCTGTCGCTGCAACAGGGGACCCAGGTGGAGCAAGCCCTGCCAGCTGTACCACCTTCACCCCGGCAGGGACTGACACACTGAACCACCCCTTTTTAAGCACACGGTGGCTACGGGTCCCCCATGTAGCTCAGAAAACCTTCCTACTCTTCCTAACCTTCTGCCCCATCGCCAGTGCCATTCTTTCCGTAGAACATTCCAGACAACTGCCTAAAATGACCCACCAGGACACAAGCATCCTCAACAGTTTACCACACACCCCCGCCCCAACCCAAGCGCTGCTCTATTTTTATCTGCATGTACCAGTGCCAGTCTCCCTCTCATTCCACGGGAAGTGAGCTTCCTCCTCTGGCTTCTGGCTAATTCCTTCACCTGTGCTGGCAAATCCCACACCCTCCCACATATTTCAGACTTTTTGCACTCTGGTTGGGCTACTTTCCCACACATTTGACTGGTTCACTTCTTCAAACCAGCACACAAAACTCCCTGTTTCTCTCTCCTTCATACCCAAACTCCCGCCTTGAACAAATAATTCAATGCCCTATGTCCGCTTCTTACCTTCTGTCCACTCTTCTACCAACTACCACCTGGATTCCAGTTCTACCATTCCAGATTTGCATGTCCCTAGCATAATTGTGACACTCTGCCAGTTGCTTCATCTAGTATTTTTTGCCCAGTGCAAAGCTTAGCTGACCTTTCTGCAGCAGTAGACAACATAATTCATTTGTCTCCTCTTAAAGCTTTCTCCTGTCTTCTCTTATAACTTCTCTTTCTCTTAACATGTATTAAAATATAAGATATTTCCACCCTCGATCCATTTTTTAGCTTTCTTTTCTTCTGCCTCCCTCTTAAAATGCTCCCTGTGGCTCTAACCTTGATCCTCTATTCATTATGTTAGCATTAAGTAGCATAGAGAATACTACCTCCTTGACATCTTCAGACATTCTCAGATTCCCTACATATACACATCAACAACTGCGGACCTTACTCTGTGTCTCTTCTTAAATGAAGAGCTTCTCCATCTGCTCAACCACACAGGGGTTCCCAGAAACAGCAGCATCCTTCACCTGCCTTTCTATGTAGCCCATCAGTCACTGACGACTGGACAGTCTACCTCCCCGGCATCACTACTGTCTATTCCCCCTTCTCTATTTCAGTTGTTTCTGCTTTCATTCAGGTTCACAGTGTCATTAAAACAATAAGAACTACCTTTGCTCAGAATACTACCTGCGTGCTAGAAATGTAACATAGGCAAGTCTCACAACAGAGAGTGTAGGGAAGTATTATTACAGAATTACATTTTCACAGGAGAAACAAGCTGAGACCCAGGGAAGAAAAACAGCTGCCTAAGGTCATGAAGTTCAGAAGTGGCAGAGCCAAGTTCATCCAAACTTAGGTCTTCCTGGCTTCAAAGGGTGCATCCTTTCTGCCATTTGAGCAACCTTCTCTTGCAGTATTTTCCAAATTGGTCTCTGTGTATTTTGTCTCACCCTCTGAGTCCAATCCAAATTCTGTGGCAGACAAAATCAGCTTTACTCTTCCAGTAATCGTTTTATGGTGCAAATAACACATATAGAGAAAAGTCTGTAAAACAAAAATACCTATTTCCTTTGTGTTATTCTATATATTTCAAGTGTATTAGTCACCTTACTCTGTTTATCTTTAAATACTGAATTATTTGTGAATAAACAGAAATGCATCAAAAAGAAGTCTTAAAATCAATTTATATTCTGATCATATTTAACACAAAAATAAGCTGGAGATCAAGTCATTGCTGTTTTCCTATTATTTGGGAACATTTTTCCATCAAAAGCAACCAAAAAGTCCCAAATGACACTGTTTGGTTTTGTTTTGTTTGGTTTTGTTTTGTTTTATAGCAGGGTTTTGCCACATAGTACATGCTGATCTTGGACTCGCTGTGTAGCCCAGGCTGGTCTCAAACTCATTGGTGATCCTGCTGCTTCAACCTCCCAAGTGCTGAGATCACAGGCATGCACCACCATGCCTGGTACCAAATGACACTGTCTTAAATCAAAAAGAGACTAGCATAATTGAGAAATCTCCAGTGGCAGGTCTCCCCCAAGCAGGGATTGCTTGTTTTTTGCCATCTTGTGTCTCTATCCTACCACCTATCCCATTTTGCTGGCTTCTTTTGTGTGTGTGTGTGTATGTGTGTGTGTGTGTGTGTGTATACACACACATTATTACTCATTCTATTAGTTCATTGAAAGGAACAGTTGGGGCTTATATTGTTTGATCAATTTTGCATGCCTATATCTGGTAATCTGAGCAACTATTTTGAAGATAACAACATGCAATATAATAACCATTATTAATTTCCTATCATCCTATTTTGAAATTCTGTATCATTTTTATGGTTTTTTTCTTATTTTTTTTAAATAAAAAAATTTAATAGCTATTATTGGCCAAAGTGCAGAGTAACTAATTAGGATTTCTTTCATTTTTGTCTACTTTTTTCTCTGTTGCAGGATTCTATCCTGGGTGCCACACTACATTTGCTTCTCATTGTCTCCTTAGTCTCTCCTGGCAGTGTTTCTCAGTGTTTACCTGTTTTTGATGATCTGCACAGGCTTAAAGAGTACCAGCCAAGAATTTTTCAGAACATGTCTGATGTCTTCCTCGTGTTTGTCCTAGGGTTATGGGTTCTGAAGAGGAAGTAAGGTGCCATTTCCATCACATCACTTTAAGAACACTTCCTGTCACATGGTTTATCACTGTTGCTACTGACCTTGGTCACACAGCTGAGGTTTCTTCTTTCTCCCCATTCCCATTGGATCACCCAGAAGAAAATCACGATGACTAGCCTACACCTTAGGAGTGGGGACTTTTGGTTTCTTTCCTTGAGAGTAGAGAAGCCACATCATTATTTTAATTCTTCATCAAAGAATCTATCATCTTCACCCATTTATTTATTATTCAGTCATTATATCAGCATCTGTGTGCAGATCTCAATCTTGTACTTTGAAGTATCATTTAATGCTACTTCACTTTTGCTGCTGTTGTTGCTCAGATTGTTCCACTGGGATCTCCTACAGTTGCTTCCTGTGCTGGACTAGCTCTTGAACAATACAATGCAATAAAAGTCATATGCTTGATCTCCATGCAAAGCCTTGCAGCTTCCTCCAGGGTCTCTTGAACTCTCACTCTATGAGAAGAGCCTTCCAGGCAAGAACCCGGCTCTGTAGTTAGACTGTAGTGCTGTGAGGAATCCCAAGGCAGCCACGTGAAGAGCCATGTGGACAGAAAAGAGAATGACCCCAGCCCTTGCTCTTCCAGCAATTCCAGTTAAGGAGCCAAGTGTGTGAAGCCATCTTCTACATCTAACCCAGTTGAGCCTTCAGAGTACTCTAACCCAACTATCAGAAGCCTACAACAAGAGGTCAAGCAGGAATTCCAAGTTCAGTATCACCTACAGAACCATCAGCAATGGCAACAAACTGTCTCAAACCACTGAATTTTAGGGTGGATTAGAACATAGTAAGAGATAACTGAAACAGATGAAAAATCAACTAGATAGTGTGTGTGTGTGTGTGTGTGTGTGTGTGGACACATGCACACTCATATGCGTGTGCTGGGGATTAATTCAAGGGCCTTGGCACTGTTATCGCCCAAGCTCATTTTTAGTTTTTATTTTGAGACAGGGTCTTGCTAAGCTGCTAAGTTGCCAGGCTATCCTTGAATTTGTGATTCTCTTGCCTCAGACTCCCAGAGTGCTGGGGTTTATAGCCGCAGCGTTTGGCTGTAGATTAGATTTCTTAACTGTTGACCTACTCTTCAAACTATGTATCCAGATACATGACAAAATGTTGATCAACTTCCCTTCCTCTCAGATAAACTCATTTAACCTTTAGGGTTCTTGAGGCCACATTCTGATCAGGAATATTGCTCCACATAATAATTTAGAATTTCTAGAGACATCAATGTCTCTAGACCATGAATATTTGTCTTAGGTAACTCTTCTGCCTGCCCAACAATTTGTCATAGCAAAGCATACTTCTTTTTCTAAAAAATATATTTATTAGTGCCTATTAGTTTTATAAAATACTGGGTATCAACATGGCATTTTCATACATGCATGTAAGATATTTTGGTCATATTCATCCCTCCCCAAAGCAGAATTCAAGCAGAGGAATCTCTCGGAAGCCAGAAACCTGAAATGTTTCCCAGCATCATGGTAGGAAATGTACTTATATTCAGAGCCAATCTAAACTTTTACTGGCACCTTTAGAGGCTTGAAGAATACAGATCTCCATTCAACCAGAGAGGAGAAGTCACTGCTTTTCTACACACACTGTACATTTCCGGGAGCTAATGGGATATGCACAGCTGGGGGGAGGTACGGAAAGATTCCAAAATGTACCTCCAGAAGAGATAAGATTATTAGTGTCAAGATTAGATTACTAGATTTAGAAGGTGATGTCACATCTATTTTTTTCTACAGACAAAATGTAGATCAATTTTCTATGTTATTCTTAACTCTTCCTTTTGTTATTCAAATTTCTTGTGTTTTATTGAGACAGTTTGCTTTTATGCAGTTTGTTTGCAAATTTATTGAAGTTTAATTCATACTCATTTAATTTCGAATTTGTAATGGTTTGAATTGGCTTGGGTATAAGTTTATCTTGGGATTATGAACAAAGTGTTGCTTAACAAATGAATAGGATAAACAAGACTAAGAAGTATTGCAAAATAACCTAAGTTCACAATACTTGTATGATCTCAAACACTAACTGTATGTATACAAACAAGTATCACTAAACTGCAAGCAAGCCTCCCCTATTTACTAGTGATGCACCTTGAAAGGACTTATTAGTCTAAATTGACCAAGCAATATAAAAAGATATTTCCATTTAAATATTCACCAACCAGGGCCACTAGGATGCAGAGACAGAGGCTCCTTAAGGCCAGAGATAGTGTCTTTGGCACCTGAATATGTAGACCTTATGAGACCCTCATAAATGTTTACTGAGTTCATGAATCAATATTCATACTTTGATGATAAAAGATAACAGTTTGTGTAACACAGAGTTCTCAAATGGCAGCTCAAGAGTCAAATTCAGTTCACGATCTTGTTTAGGTTGGTCTGCACATTATTATGTTTAGTTTTGTTTCATTAAAGGGGTAATAAATTCATTTGGTTCCTAATCTTTTTAAACATGGAATACAATGAAAAGTCTCACTCTCAGCTCTGTGGAGCTCCCATGTCCTCCCAACTTTTCTCAAGATTACCCCATTTTCAAAAATTTCTTGTATATTCCTTCAGAGTCTTTTTAGATAAATTCTAAAACTAGTGTAGACAGTCATACCGCTTTTCAAACAAAAGTAGAATATTGTACACCCTGATTTTTATCTTCCAGATTTTTTTCATGTAAAATTATACCTGAAAATCTTCTTCTCTACTGTCTATCAACTAATGAGTTTAACTCATTAATGTGTTTCGTGTCCACCCATAGACAATATTTCAGTGCCCAGCTAGAGTAATACAAAGACCAAGAGAGAGAAGACAGATACATTCCCCAGTTCATTACATGAATGTGGTTGGGCAGGGCTGGGAAAGCAGCTACACAGTAGTATGTCTTAAACACAGCAGGCACATCTACATACAAGTTAAACTGAATAACTGCAAATACAGTACCCACAGATACACATGTGTACACAGAGAGACAGAGAGAGAGAGAGAGAGAGAGAGAGAGAGAGACCCTGAAAATGCTGAATCAGCAATAGTGCTAGAATCTTTAGGTGACAAAATGCCAACACTAACTCTCTTACCTGTGTCTCTCCCCAACTCCTCCCATTATGCTTTCAGACCCCTCACATCTGACTTTCTAGAGGTAAAAATTTATTTCATGTGACGTTTC
Source organism: Dolichotis patagonum (assembly GCA_004027295.1). Classification (NCBI taxonomy): domain Eukaryota; kingdom Metazoa; phylum Chordata; class Mammalia; order Rodentia; family Caviidae; genus Dolichotis; species Dolichotis patagonum. The sequence continues at coordinate 44,282 of PVJX010011121.1, read as the reverse complement.
CTAGACCTGTCTAATCACAACAACGTTAAGAGCCCTTGTTAAAAGGGTAGATTCCCAGCACTTTCCGTGGAGATTCTGATCCATCTTGGAATCTGTGTTTTGGGTATCAGAAAAGTTGGAGAAGACTGTGCTCTAAGATACTGCTAAATACTTTCTCCTATCTCTTTTAAGTTAAAATCATTCTTTTAGAGAGACATTGTTAAAAGATACTATGTGCCACATTACGATGTTTTTTCTAATGAATTTTTAAAATACTTTGAACTTTAAAAATTTAGATTGACAACTGCATATATTTACTCCATATAACATATTGTTTGAAAGTACAGATACATTGTAGAATGAGAAAATCTAGCTAATATGTGCACTGCCACACATAGCTATCATTTTGTGTTGAGAACACTTCACATGTATTCTCTTGGCATTTTTCAAGAACAGAATAGTTAACTATAGTCACCATGTTATACAATAGATCTCTCTCAAACTTATTCCTCCCCTCTAACTAAAATTTTATATTTTTAAATTGACATTTCCCCCAAAACCCCCCTCCTAGCTACTACATAGCTCCTAATAACAACCATTCTCCTTCTATGATCAACTTTTTTAGATTTACTAAAAATCTAGATCAACTTCCCAATCAACTCAACTCTTTGTGGATTTAAAATATGAGTGGAACATGTGGTATTAGTCTGCGTATCAGGCTTCACATAGTCATCTAATTCCATCTATATTACTGCAAATGAGAGGATTTTATTTTTATAGCAAAATAACATTTTATTCTGTACATTATATTTCCTTTATTTATTCCCTCATTAGTAGATACTTTAGTGATACCATATCCTGGCTATTGCGATGCAATGAACATAGGGAAATAGGTATCTCTTTAACATACCGATTTCCCAGTGAAGCGACTATTGGATAGGTAGCTCTATTGTTAGTTTTTTGAACAACCTCCATACTTTTCCACAGTGATTGTATTATTTTACATTTCTACAGTATATACAAACCCTTCTTTCTTCAAATCTTCACAAGCACTTTTTAAAAATACAGCTATTCTATCATTGCAGTCACTTACATAATATTGCTTGAGAAATGTCTATTCAGATCAGTTGCCCATTTTTAATCAGATTTACTTATTTAGTATCCTTTGAGTTCCTTATATATTCTGGATATTAATCCTTGGTCAGGTGAATAGTTTGTAAATATTTTCTCCTTTCCTATAGGTTGTCTTCTCATTTTGTTGATTGTTTTCTCTGCTGTGCATAAATTTTTCAATATGATTTAACACTATTTGGCCTATATTTGCTTCTGTTTTAGAGACAGATCCAAAAAATCTTTGCCTATGCCAATCACTTTAAGTAGTTCTTCTAGGTTTCTTTTTTTTAACAGTGTAGTAGTTTCAGGTCTTTAATCTGTTTTGAGTTGACTTTTTATATGATAAGACATAGAGGTTTAGGCTCATTCTTTTTGCATATGGATATCCAGTGTTCTCAGAATTTTTTATAAAAAGATTGTCCTTTCCCCAATATATGTTGTTCTTGATGCTTTTGTCAAAAATCAGTTGACTATAATATATATGATATATATGTCATATATAGATATATATGTCATATATATATGATATATATATGATTTCTTCCATGGCATTCCACTTGTCTATATGTCTGTTTTTATACCAGTACCATGCTGTTTCAGTTCTATAGCTTTGCACTCTATTTTGAAGTCAAGACATATGATGCCACCTGTTTGGCTTTTTCAGATTGCTTTGGTTATTCAGGGTCTTTTGTGATTTTAGATGAGTTTTTGAATATGTTTTGCTATTTCTATGAAAAATGTCATTGTTATTTTAATAGGTTTTGCAGTGAATCTGTAAATTGCTTTGTGTATTATGGATATTTTAACAATATTAGTTCTTCTAATCCATGAACATAGTGTATCTTTCCATTTATTTGTATTTTTCAATTATTTTCATCAATGTTTGATAATTTTCTGTGCAAAGATTTTTGCCTCTTTGGCTAAATTTATTCCTAAATTGTTTGTTCTTTCATTCATTCTTTCTTTTTTGGTAGCTATTATAAATGATTGTTTCTTCATTTTTTTCAGATAGTTTGTTGCTAGTGTATAGAAGGACTACTGATTTTTGTGTGTTTATGTTTGTATTCTGTAACTTTTCTGAATTTGTTCATTAGTTCTAACAGTTTTATTTTCTTTTTTCTTTTTCTTTTTTTTCAGCATCTCTAGGGATTTCTACTCATAAGGTCACATCATCTGCAAACAGGGACAGTTTAACTTCTTCTTTTCAAATTTGGGTGCCTTTTATATCTTGCACAATTGCTCTGGCTAGGACCTCCAGCATAACTCTGAATTTTAGTGACTATTTTAAAGAAATCCTCGTTTTAAAAAGTGCTACCCAAAGTTATTCAAAACAATTAACAAATAAGATGTGAACCTTTGGCACTTTGAAGAGCCCGCTCTCAGCCAGAGGCAAAAATCTCAGGAGGGACAGCATCGTGAAAGGCAGTCTTTGATGGCACAATTCTAGCATTTGTTTAGGTCTTGCATGCCTGGCATTATACTTAGAACTAGGATTTATATCTTGCATAACAATCTGTTAAGCACAGGCAGGTATGTATTAATTCCTCTGTTTTAAAGAAAATCAAACTGAGATAGTCATATTTAGATCAAATCTCTTCCAAAGGCTGCTAAACTCAGAAACTAGAATTTGAATTTTGCTTCTAGTTCCCAAATGGTAGCCAACATATATGTCAAAGGCTAAAGAATATTCAAGAATTCAAATGACACAACTTCCCCTGGGTACATTTTAGCTTCCACTCTAGTTGCTGAACACAATCCTATTTACAGTGGCTGGTCTTCAGGATGGTCCCTGTGACCCTGAATTCCTCCTTCCACAGTATATCAGGGTTTGTTTTTATAACCAATAAAATACAGTAGAAGGGATGGTCCGTGACAATAAAGTCCAGGTCAGTGTGTAACCCATGGGAGAGCCCATCAACATATAATGGGGACACTCCAATTGCCCAGAGAGATGGAATGAGCCATGCTGGAAACAGTCCCTTAGCTCCACACAAATCTTAACATGACTAAGTCACAGCACATACTGTGACTGCAAGCTCATGAGACACCCTGAGTCAGAGCCCCCTGGCTACTCCACTCCCAAATCCCGGATCCACATAAACTGTGAGAGAATGGATGTCTGTTGTTCTAAACCTTTAGTCTTCAAAGTAATCTGTTACACATCAACACATAACCAGTAAAAGTTTCTATCATATCAATGAAAAAAAGTAGCTATTTGTCTCTTCTATGACCTTTGCTGACACAGAACGCAGCCACTCAAAGGGGCAAAACTGCGAATTTTTATTATACTTTCTAAACGTTACTAACTTTTTTACTTTATTTTAGGAATGACTTGTGTCAATAATAGGGGAAAAAATAGCAGGGCCTGATCACTTTGGCTGCAAAATGGGGGGAAATATTTTTACAGATTTGATGCTTGAACCAGTATGAGTGAAGAATAGGTTTCCAAGGGCACAGAAGAAGGGGCTTTGTAAGTAGAGCTCCATGCAGTTGCCAAACTCTAGGATACAGTCTCAGATGACAAGCTACTTCAGCAGGCTAAAGATGAAACACATGTTTGCCTACTGGTGGAGCAAACAGACAACAAAGACCATCTGTTAATTACCACCAGAAGACCTGGGGACAGAGGAAAGAAATGAAACTGAACCTTTCTCTGCCCAAGATCGCTACTTTTGTTTTCCTTTTTTCATTTATTTAGTCTTTCTTTTTCTTTTCCTTTTCTTTCCTTCCTTCCTCCTTCACTCACTCTTCCTCTCTCTCCCTTCCTTCATTTCTCCTTCCCTTTCTTCCTGCTATGCTTGAGAAAGACTACAATTAGAATTGAAACAAGTTCACTTAAATCTGATTATTTTTTATCACCCTTCTACAATATTTCTAAGAAAGTAATTAATAACTAAATAGAAATATGGCAAATAGGTTGTAACACATGAGTAAATTTCCAGTATGATATAGGGCTAGTTAGTATTATCATGACACACTCATCTGGGCTTTATTTTTAGCAAGTGTTTTATAATTACTTTTATCTTTGATCCATGAAAGCAATATGGTATAACGAGTTAATGTTATAAGGTGAGATGACATATATTGAGGGTTTTTCTGTAAGCATGACAGCTAATCCCAGGTAATATCATACAGCCCTTATGCATTAGTCTTCACTGTAGCAAGCTGTAGTTGAGGAGTGAGGGGAGAAATGGTGAAGAGTATAACTTAAAAAGGGTGCCATTCCCCTGCCCCTCATCTTCTGGCATCTAATATTCTTAACAGCTTATTCTAAGTCTTTTCAAAGGAGTACGAATGTTGTTGCCTATTATCTGTTTTTATGGCCTAACTCCAAGCTGTTGCCAACCTATCCTACTTGTCATTAAACCACAAGAAGCTATATGGGCCCCTAGGGTATTTTTCAACAGGCAGGTCCAAGTCCAGTGTGGTGCACATACCTGTAATTGCAGCATTCTGGGAGGCTGAAGCAGGAGGATCACAAGTTCAAGAGCATCCTAGGCAACTTAGTAACTTAGTAAGCCTCCATTTTAAGGGGGTTGTAGGGGGTATAACTCAGGTGAAAGCCCTAGGCTCAACTCCCAGTATCATAAAAAAAAAAGAAAAGAAAAGAAAAAGAGGAAGAAGAAGGAGGAGAAGGATAGGAAAAGGCGAAGGAAGAGGAGGAGTTAGTGCACCAGCAATGGACACGTCAACAGCTCCCTAGCAAATGAACACCACGTACATGAAGGAAGCTGCTCGCCCAGCTCTACCCCTGATATTTGCGGGGCTGGGGTAAGAGTACTAATTGAAGTCCACATTTAAAAATTATAAATTAACCTAATGCACAGTGAGCTGAAATATGTCCAATCATCCTAACTTCATAAAAACATAACTTCAGCCTGTTACATAACTTCATAAAAACAAGTTATGGGTTATGTGACTGAAAGTCAACAAAGTAACTAAAACGACTGAATTAGTATTATATCACAATTATTTCTGAATAGTGGTCCCAGACAGTAATATTTGGTTGAGTACTAATGATGTCCATAATTCATAAAGTGTTATATATTTATTCATAAAATGTATTCTTTTTCTCATCCTTGGTTTCTCAAAATCACTAATTATGTTGTTGCACTCAAGATTTTCACATCATTTGTGTTTCACCGACAGGAAACACCCAGTTAGGCAACCTTTCCCAAATCAAAATCATTACCTAGCTTTTCTTCATTGTATTTAGAGAAACATTTCTGCTGGGAGAGCAACACCGACAGTTGTCAAGAAAATTCTCCAAGCAATATTGAGTTCAGGAGTGAATGTTAATTTTACATACAACGCTCAAATATTTGCAAGAGATTTTCATGTGATAAGTTATCATTCCAAAAATATTATCAAACATCTTAATTTCATCATATAGGTTTCTTATTATGCATTTTTAAGATAGTCTCCGGGTTCACGTCATGTAGCTTAAGTCTTCTGCGCAATTCTGGAACAGTATTGCAAAAGCCAAATAGCACCAACTTTTTCAATTTGTTCAAATCTTTCTTTGGGAATATACGTTGATTTCTAATGATCAGAAAACAGATACAAAAATTAGGTTGGAGGCTTTAAAAATATGTGTCTTCTCCTTCATAGTTAGATGAACATTTTTATTTCTTCTTTGGGGGAGTGTCACTTTTATTTTATACTGCACATGCAGTTTTATTCTACTTCATAAACCATCTTCAAAAAATTTGAAAAATATTTGAATTCTTTTAAAAGTTAATTAACCAAACAGATCAATTTTTCCTAAGCTTTTGCTAATATTAATAGCAAGCAAATATGTGAGTAACAATATTCAAAATTAATTTCCTTTTTGACTCAAAGCCACAATTCACCACTTAAGAAATGTTCTGTTATTAGCTACTATAGTGTATTTTGAATTTTGTTTAAATCTAATTACTTTAATAGCATTAGATCAGTATCCCTATTTTATAACCAAAGGGTCCATTAGGTCAAATTTTGTGGTTCTTTCTGGACGTCTCACATTTGGACAGATCCTAGGCATATGGTATGGAACGTGTAAATTGCTCCAAAGATGTCATCAGTCCAGCAGGATTGAGGCCCTGCTCCTAGTAACAAATTCAAACTTATGCAAATGGCTTATCCATCTAAACTTTTTATAAAAATCCTGGTTTGCCTGCCTCTATTGTTATCAATCATACTGGCTCAAATACCACATTCTTTCCCAAAATCATGTTTTAAACCAAAACCTTTCATTAAAGTTGTTTTTCTAATTCCTCTCTCCAGTAAAAGTGTGTGCTTTTTACAAAATTCATGAAATCAATCAAATGTTCAGTAATTTTGACTTTATTTTCTTCTCCTAACAGTTTAATATAAATATAAATAAATGTTATTAATTTTGCAAGACTTTTATTCCTGATACAATCTAGTGGGACTGAGGAACTTTTGCTTTTTAAAAATGTAGGGATTATTCCTTACCTTACCTTGCTGTCTCTTAGTCATTTCATTTTGACTTTTATTCTAGAGAATCTTTTTTTTTTCATTTTTTGCACCTATCTTAAACTTTTGATCATCTTTTGTCAAATTTCAAAAACATTTCTGTAAATACTAGACATTTTTCATTAATTTCAATAAGTACTGTGCTAATGTATTCTCTGGTTCTTTGTGTTATTTATTTTTATTAGTACATGTTTACCGTAGGTAATGATTACATGCATCGTAGGGAACTGGTACATGTATATAACACATCTACTGTTATATTATGAAAGACACCATTAAGTTTGGCTGATTATTAAGTGTACAATATTATTTCTTTAAAGAGTATTATGACACTCGAATTTTCCTTGTCAATTATATCTTAACAAAGCTGAAAAATAAGAGTACGCTCATGTACTAATTTGATATGTACTTTTATGTGTTGACTATTATCAATCATTTGCTATTTATTTTTTCAGTTCTAGTAATTACATCTACAATTTTTCTGCAGAGTTTGTGAGTGTGCATGTGTTGTTTTAGTCTGTTTTGTGCTACTATAATGAACTACCACAGACAGGAATGATTTATAAACAAGAGAAGTTCACAGTTCCATAGGCTAGACAGTCCAAGATCAAGGGACAGCGATCTGCTGGGGGTCTTCTAGCTGTGTCACAGCACCTTAGACTACATCCCAAGATGAGAGAGAGGACAAGATATGGAAAAAAGGAAGTCTAACTCATCCTTTCCTAAGGAATGCATTCCTGCTATAATTACTCCCATAATCAGAACATTCATCGTTAATCATGACCTAGCCACCTCTTAGAAAGTCCCATCTCAAAAATACTGCATTGAGGATTAGGTTTCCAACATGTTTAACTTAGGGGACACATTCAAGCCATAGCATTCCACTGCTCGCCCCCAAAATTCACATACTTCTCATATGCAAAGTACATTCATTTCATGCCAATAGTCCCAAAGTCTTATTCCAGCACCAACTCAAAAATCCAGTGGTTCATATAAACAAGATATGGATAAGACTCAAGGCATGATTCATTCCAAGGCAAACTCCCTCTAGCCTTGAGCCTGTGAAATCAAAAGAAGTTATCAATTTCCAAAATACAATGGTAGGACATGTCTATTCTAGAGTAGAAAAAGATAAGAGAGACAACTGGTCCCAAGGCCAAAACTCAAGAGAGAAAACAACATCAAATCTTAAAGTTCCACAATAATCTTCCCAAATCCATGTCCCACCATCCGGGTACATAGTAGGAGGGGATGGACTCTAAAGTTCACAGGCAGCTCTTATGGCTTTGCTGGACACGTACCACATAGCAGCTCTCACAGATTGGAGCCTTAGAATGCAGCCCTTCCAGGCTGGAGTTGCACACAGGTAGGTCCACCATTCTGGGGTCTCCCCCCAGAATGGGACATTCTGGCAGCCCCCAACCCACTGTTCTATTACACGTTGAGTAGAGGCTTTTTACAGTGGTTCTGTCCCCCCATTACAAGTTTCTGCCAGGTCCCCCAGGCTGTCCAAGACATCCTCTGAAATTTGGCGCCACCGTTGTTCATACAGGGTGTGCCTGCAGAAGGAGCACTAGGTGGACACTGCCGATGCTCAACGCCTGTGCTCTCTGAGGTAGCAGCTGGAGCCGAACCTAGGTCTGTGTGAGTTACAGCTGGTGCGGCCCTGTGCTAGAATGCAGGAACAAAGTCCCAGGGCAGTGCAGGGCAAGAACCTCCCTGCATTTGGAAACCTTTGCCCTGGAGGTTCTGCTCCAGTCTGTGATGAAAGGTGCTGCCTGGAGGATCTGTGAAACCCCTTGAGGTCTTCCTTTGCCTAGATGAATAGCATCTGGCTCCCTTCTATCCGCGGTAATCTCATTAGCAAATGGCCCCTTGACCACATCCTTCATGGGCTCTGCTAAGCATGCATTCTCATTCTTTACATGGTCAGGCTCAAAATTTTCAAAGCGTTTTACTTCCTGATTCTCTTATGATTATAATTCCACCTTTAAAGTATTTCTTTTCATTTCACCAAAAGGCGTTCAGAGAAGCCACTGGGTGCCACTATGCCTTCGTGCCACCTTCAACATACAGAATTCAACCAACTTCTTTGAAATTGTGTAACAAGAATGGCCTGTACTCTAGTTTCCACTCCTGAGTTCCATCTGAGATCTTGTTGGAATGGTCTTTGCAGTCCCCACTTCTACCAGCCTTCTGGTCCCTTACACTTACATAATCTTGGAGCAATTCCACGCTTTCCCTACCATTGTCCCTCCTCAGATCTTCCTAGAATCACCCACATTGCTCTGGTTATAAAAATCCAGCTTTGCTTGCTCCTCTGAATTCTTCTAAGTCTCTGCTCCTCACCCGGGTCTGAAGCTGCTTCCACATCTTCAGGTGGTAAAGCAACAACTCTATTCTCTCTCGCAATTTTCTTAAGTTTCTTTTATGCTGCTATAACAATCCCACAGCCTGGTTGATTGGAAAACAAGAGAAATTTGTTTCACTCATGCTTATACCACATAAGTATGCAGATAACATTTCCTGATATGCTAATTGAGAAGTTAAGTGTTTTCTGTCACAAGTACATTCATTGGCTAAAGTTCATCTAGAATATGGGTTGTGAGACATTAACAGTGATAACACACTGTCTAAGTAGAGAATATAAATGCTGGCTTCCACAATCTTCTATTTGAAAGAATTTAAAATAAAATAAAAAACTGAAATTCTGGGACCAGGGTTTCATGTAGTCCAGTGGTGTAGCTTATGGTTAGTATATATAAGACCTCAGTTTCTATTCCCAGCAGGGGGAGGGGGACAGGTGAGTGAGGGGCCAGGAGAGCAGGGAGGAGAGGGATGGAGGAAGGGAGGGAGAGAGAGGGCGAGGAGAGGAACAGAGAGGGGGTAAGGAGTAAGGAATTTTGTCATGTTCCTAAAATGCAAAATTATAATCACTACTTTGAATTGAAATGTGTTTTATTAGCAACATTCTTATACTGTCAGAAAGACCTGGAATCTCTGATCTAAAATCATTAAACAGTCAAATATGCCAGTAGATTTCTTCTGCAATTTGATGGTTTTGAAGCCATTAATCTTGAAGATAGAATCTAACAAGTAGGTTAGGATTTCTTTTGTTATTCTGCCTTACAAAACTGATACTAAGTTGATGCTCCTTTTCATTCTAATTAAAAAATTGGTAATTAAACTTTGATTTAATAGCACATATAAAGTTGCAGAGACTTTTTGGCTTACCTAAATAAGCTATGGATTTGATAAGAATAATACTTCTGCTAATTTTCAATACTTTGACCATTAAATAAGAAGTCATAATCTTTTGTTTGCAAATTCTATAAAGGGTTATGCTCAGTGGCAGTCTGCTCATTTTCATTATTTCCAGCTGTTTGTTTCAATAGAAAATTTATTTTGAATTTAAAATAAACTTGAAATTTTTGAAAGTTTTGTATTTTTTTACATTCAGATTTTTTCTTTTCTGAATACTACTTTGAAATTCTATATTTTCATCCCAGTTCTCTATTTCTTCAATGATCCTTATCCTCAATACTCTGAAAGATTCAGTAATAAAATGTAGCAATACATTCTATGTTTTTAAAAAGTACTTATGTAATGGGTAGAAAATTTAAATATATTTTAATAAAAAATGTAAAGAAATTTAAAAATCAGAAATGAAAAAATTAAGTACATAAAATTATTAGTTAATATGCAAAATATAAATATTAATGCATATCAAATTATAAAGCAAAGTTAAACCATCTTGATATTTTTACTTTTGAAAATATAATTCATTAAAAAATTTTATCAACATAAAATTATTCGTATTTCTAGCATTTAGTGGCCAACTAGTTGCCAATATCAAGAACTAGTATCACACCTTGAGCATATTACAACTAGACACAGATATATACAAATTTATATTGCAAAATATCCCTCAGCCACTATATGCCACAATTGCAAATAATGAGCATGTCTGGAGTGATTCCAGAACCACGAATGCATTTGCAGCAAGAGAATCAAGAAGATAGATGCTCAGCACCAATGGAAAATGGAATTTCATTATGCAAATACCTCTCTCATTCATGCTATGACAAGATTTGACAGGTTAATGAATTTATCTTTTCTTTACCTAAGTGCCTCTACAGTTCAAATCCTCCCTAGACTCAAGCACCCTCCTGTTCTCAGGTTAGAAGTAACATAACCCACAATACTTCATGGCATTTGGATGTAACTGCCTTTGTTTTTAGGAGACAGTTTCAAAGACATAGAAAAGAATTCCTCCAGGGCTTGATGAGGGTCAGACACAGGGTGAATAGTTTGGGCCAGCAGTGTCCATGGTTTTATAATCTTTTATAAATGTAATCACTATAATCATGATTTGGGGCCCCTCTGCAGCACAAGGCCCAGCATCTAAGTATGGTGCTTGACTCCATTCACCTACATTTCCCCTTCCTCTTCCTCAGTCCACTGCCTTAGTGTACAACAAACACTGTCCAACCATAGCCCAGTTCAGGCTCCTACGGATCCATGTACTGTTCAAAAAATCATGAGGTACCATGTACCTCATGATTTACTGAAAATATGAGCCAAAAATAATTTCTTCAGACTCTCGCAGGTTGTAAAATTTATTTGTGAGAAGAATAGACAAACATTCATGCACACAGTTTCTGCTACCCGGAACACTATGCTCTCCTCTCCTCAGCTGTTTAACTCTTTATTTGGATCTGTTCTCAGTAGTAATTCCCACAGGAAAGGCTTCCTTGGCAGCCTCACCTGCAGAGTCCTGGCATAGGATGAGTTGACTTACAAGTTTTTGGCTTTATGGGAGTGGAAAAGTGATTTACATTTAATAGAAAATGCATTTTCACTTTTGAATTTTGATCTTTTCTCAGGCTATCAATACATAGTTCACCTACACTTCGGTACTCCATGCTTTGAAACTGGTCAAATTGGGTCCTCCATGCATTTTAATGAGAAAATTTTGTCCTGGTATTTGTCTGTGTGGTGCTTCACCTGCAAGCTAGAACTTGCTGCTTTCGATTGCTTTGTGATTCATTATCCTTTCCAGCCAAAAGTATTTGTTTGGCACTGGACATTTTTGTACTCACTGAGCCTTCCAAAACCAATGAAAGATGAGCATTAAGGTACAGCCCACAATGCATTGCTGGACCGCGGTGAGCTCCAGCGCCTGTCAACGGCGCCATCAGGAGAGTGAACCCCTGACATGATACAGTGTGCTGTGCAGCTAAGCTAGGCTGTTCAGTAGGTCAAGTGTATGAAATGCATTGCTGAGTTAGAAAGTTTTCAATGTATGATGAGTTTATCAGTGCATAACTTGATCACAGGTCTAGCAGCATTTGTAGTTAGTTCAAATACTCTCTCAAATATGTTTCTCTTTCTGTTTCATTTCATGGAGTGATGATTTTACCTTTATTTCTGTGATCTGACTAGTTTCTGTTTCCGTCTATTGAGAGGAACTGGCAAAAGGACTCTGTCCAAATGTGTCCTGGCTCACCATGTACACTGGTGAGCTGAGCCCATGTAGAAGACACACAAGGTTTACTTCAGTGGTTTACCAAGCTTGCTGCAGATTGAAAGTTTATGTCTCCCCAAATCAAAATACTGATGGGTTATCTTCCATATGATGGTATGTGGGGGCAGGGACTTCGGGAGGTGATCAGATGAGGGAGGTGGACCCCTAGGAACAGGACTGTGGCTCAGAAGAGGCAGGAGAGAGCTTCCGCTCCCCTCTCATTCTTCCCACACCAATGAGAAAACCAGGAAGGGGGCTTCACTGGACTAAGACCACGCGGCATCTGGATGTCAGACTTCCGGCCTCCGAGCCTGGGAGAAAGAAATGTATGCTGAACAAGCCACAGAAGTTATGGTATGTATGTATACATGTTCTAGGAGCCCAAAATGACCAAGAGACATCCACAAGCATCTTACACTCTGTTTACCTTCCTGCTTTTAGGCCCTTTTCCATCTTGGAAAAGTTTTTCAGACTTCTCTAATTCAGATCCCTTCAACTGTTATATGAAAAAAAACTGAAAACCCCATTTAGCATCCTGAAATCATTTTTTTTACTTTATTAAAAGATAAAACAAAAATTTATAATTAAATTGTAAGAGAAAAACTGTCAATACACTGTGCATTATTATCTTCAAAGTAGTTACTCAGAGTATAAAACCTAAACCAAAAAGATTCTTATAAAATAGAAACAAACAGATACCACCTAACACCTAAGATAAACTATCAGCTATCAACAATGATAAACTAGTAGTATAAATGAGCCAAATTGGCATATATATTAAAATATTTTTGAAACAATGGAATATGTAATTTGGGACATATTTGAATTCCATCATTCTATTTATCACATATATATATACATACATATACATATGTGCGTATGCATGTATATATGTATATAATACTGTGCTACAGTGAACTCTTCTCAAATTGTAGAAAAGCCAAACAAGGTAGTGCAGGCTTATAAATACAGCTACCTGGGAGGCTAAGGCAGGAGGATCACAAGTTAGAGGTCTACGTGGGGAAGTTAATGAGACTCTGTCCTAAAATCTAAAAATTATTTTTTAAAATGTGCTGGGGAGACAGGCCAGTGGAATAGCATTTGCTTAATATAAGGCCCTGGCTGTCATCCGCAGTGCTAGGGAGAGAAAGAAAAAAATTGAGGAAAATTTTAACTTGAAAACATTGGTTTCATGGTGGGCATGTTTATTACAGCAATCTTAGAAATAATTTCACTGGATTAGCAAAAATTTAACTGTGGCCAGAGAGCAGGGCCAACATAAGCAATAGATGTATTTTCTCCCAAATCAAGCATTTTGAATGCCTACATGGGAACTAGAAAGTAAGACGGTCACATTTTTTGTAGTGGTTCGTAATTTATTCTCAGCATGAAGTTTTACCTGGGTACTAGGCATTCAGGAAAACACAAACCAATGTTTCTGGAAAGTGTCTTTAAAAAATTTCTTTTTGCAAATTTTAACTGCCTGCCATGAAATCATTTGTTTATTAAAGAATGACTTCCATCCTGGTTCCGCTGAGAACTTAAAAAACTAGAAGAATCAACAAATGATGGTAATATGTCTCTCTTCATGTTCCCGCTATTCCCAATGTTTAGCTTCCTGCTTCTTGAGCTTTCTCATACACATTTGCAAGACATTTGCTCCCTGTTCCATCACACAGTTTTCCTTGTACTTAAAAAAACAGAGAAAAACTGGACAATAATCATTGGACACTGACATCACAACCCACAAAACAACTTCTGTTAAACTGAATCAGCAATGACAGTTTTTCGGTAGATTGTTTTTTTGTCATGTAAGTTCCACATCTATTTTAAGCAATGGCATCAGTAGTCAAAAACAGGGAGTGGATTAGGAGGGCATCCAGGGGGCACCTCATATGGGTACAGCAGGGAGTGGGCAGCTGGTCTTAAGCATTTGGACTTTCCCTTCCCAGATGGCAGATGTGAGGAACTGAGTGTGTTTCCACCAAATTCACACAGTGAAATTCCAGCACGGATGTGTTAGTATCAAGAAGTGGAGTTCTTGGAAGATGATTAGGTTTGATAGCCAGCTCTCATGAATGGAATTAGAGCTTTTAAAAGGAGAGCTGAAAGAACTTGCTTCCTCTCCTCCCCATGACGTGAGGATAAGAAAAGATCTGCAAACCAGGAAGTCGGAAATCGCGCCTCACCAGGAAGAGATTTGCTGGTATCTTCATCTCAGGTTTCCCGGCTTCTAAAACTGTGAAAAACAAATGTTTGCTGTTTAAGCCACCAGTCTATGATAATTTGTTACAGCAGCTTGAACAGACTAAGACAGCAGAAGAGGATTTTATTAAACTTGGTCAGTTGGCAGAAATGTAGAAAAGCATCGGATTACATTCAAACTCAAGAGGATAAAGCAGTGGTCTATTGGCGCAACTAGAAATATTACTGAAACTCAGAAGCAGGAAAATTTACTAGTGTGTTAAGAATAAATTTGCAAAAATACGACCTAGAATATGACATTTAACCGTGCCAGAAGGCATGACCTCCGTTTGGAACTGAAGCAATTATCCTGGCGTAAAAAGTGTACCATCAAGTTCTAAGAAAATGAGCGCTAGATCCTCTGATTCTGTAGCCTTAGAAACACAGAAGGAAAAAAATATACTTTTTTTCTCATAGAAAAACATGCCAAAGTTGCTTTGACATCTTTATTTCATATAAAATAGCATTAACAAGGCAATATAGTAGAAGTAGAGAGGCTAATTCATCTGTTTTACCAGGTAATACAATTGAAGTCCCAACAGTCTCTTATCCAGCTCACAGCTATAAAAAAAATATAACTCAGCAGTTTCATCTGCCTTAAAAAAAATGGCAGATGGTTCTGCTGAGATTCTATGCAAGCTCTCTTTGGAGCAAAACAGTACTTCTCTTTGTGGTTGAGACAGGCCAAGGAAGGGGTCCCCTGCCCCATATAGCCCCAGGAATTACAAATAGCTACATCACATTGCTTCTCAGTCGGTCTCACCTGCGAAGTAAAAGATTATTGAAACTGTTCAGTAATTATCAATGGCATGAGTTAACTTTTTGTCACTAGGGAAGAATCATGAAAACTCTATCCCCTTTACCACCACTCTGGATTATTTAGTTCGGATTGCCTTTTTACCATGGCAAATTTTAATTTGCTAAGTGCTAATCCTGACACTGTGTGAGTAAATCTAAATCCTTTTCTTTGAAACCATAAATTTTGCTAGTATTGTACACAAGGAACAAATAGGTTCTAAAAAGTTGTAAACCTTTTTGTTTTTGTTTTTGTTTTTTAAGCAGTGGCTACTGATCTTAGGAGTTGCTTGGGGAAAACACTGGTCAGTCTTTCTGCAGTACTTTCAGTTAGTGTCAAATTGGGGAATTTTTGTTTTTGTAACTATGTTGCCTCCAGACCTGATGATACAGCTCAGGGACAGATCACCTTCCCAGGCCCTGAATCCAATCTCTAGTAATCAAAAAAAAACAAAAAAGAAACAGCCTCAACCGAATGATAATAAATCTATGGTTTTTGTTAGCAATTTCAGTTTTGGGCTGGAATTGTTCTGAAAAAAAGTCAGTGCTTATTTTGCAAATATTTTCATAATGTGTTATATGCTAGATTTTTTTCATTGGCCACATTTTATTAGGACACAAGGAAAATGATTTCTACAATATTTCATTAACTATTCATACCTCTGAAGATAAAATTGGAAATGAAATTTCACTTCCTTGTCATATTTTTTATTTCTACTTCTCTTATTCTCCTATTTTACTAGACTGTCATACAAAACAGGAACCTAAGTTTTCTCCTAACATTGCAATATCCTTAAAATTTTCCATGAACTATGTTTTGGATTATATCTTCAAAACTTTAAATAGTAAGTAATTTTGTATTTACCCAGACCCAATCTTCCCATTACTCTTCATGTTCTCTGTGTCCTACAAATTTACAGGTTTTGGGCATGAAGCAATCACAAGAAAATATGCCATGAGGTTTTAAAGGCAGGAGACATTTGGAAACTTCAAATCCCCTACTTGTCTTGAAACTGTCTGCTGGCCTGGTGCTATTAATTTATTAATTAAGACTGTAAACTTGAGCCAAGGTAAGGAGACTAAACAGCTTTTGTATGTGACATGTCAAAATGAAACTCTATTTAGATTGTCACTAGCAAAGTGAAACCAAGGGCATCATTTTCATCAAAACAATGATACCCCTCACCCTAACTCCAGAAGAGTTATATGATAGAAGTCACCATAAAACCAACTCAATATTAACCTCTTATGTCCAGGCTTACTGGAAGTGGTAAAAACATTTTCTAGTTTTTGTGGAGCACAGCATCTTCTCTCATTGCTAACAGCCTTACAAGCCCTGAGGAAACCCTGTTAGACATATCTGCAGGAAAGGAGAATATCTGTCCTGTCTCCTTTCCCCTGCCACCCTCAGGCAGGTTGGGCTACATGGGAAACATTTCTAGCACATAGCTAGCACACAGAGATCAATGATCCTCTATTAATCCCAGTTAATCGAACATGTCTCTGGGTGTTACTGAGAAGGCATTATAGATACAGTTAACATCTACACTTAGTAGACTTCAAGTAAATCAGAGTGTCCTTGATAATATGTGTTGCTCATGCAACCAGTTGAAGGCCTTAAAAACATACAAACAAAAAGCAAATTTCCTAGTAAAGAAGGATTTCTATTTCAAAACTAAAGCAACTCCTGCTTGAGCGTTGGGCTGGCCAGCCTGTCCTGCAAATGCTGGACTTGCCAGCCCCTACACTGGCATGAGTCACTTCCTTAAAATATACCTCTTTGAATAGATGCAATATGCATACTGGCTCCTGGAGAACCTGACTGGAGAACCTGACTGATATGGATTCTTTGTCAATATCAGTTCTTTCTTCGTGGATCGTACATTGTGAATTAAGAGAAAAGTCATGAGTAGACAAGCCTGTTGGTGTTGGAGAGCTGTGGTTTCAGGAATTATACTTAGTACTTGGAAAGATTCCTGGAGAGAGCTCAAACATAGCCTTCTCTCTCTTGTATGTGTGTGTGTGTGTGTGTGTGTGTGTGTGTGCACGCGCGCGCACGCACGGGAGACAACTATATTAGGAGGCTTTACTATAATTCTTTTTTCTTATTTTAAACACAGGGCTGTATTTGTACAATAGGCAAAATATCAAAGTTCTCACAAATTTTTGGCAAATTCTCATTGTAGAAGTTGGATTTCTTTTACTGTTATAGAAACCCATAGTCTTCCAACAATCTGACATGTATTTCAGCATCTCTGTATTTCATTCTTACAGTGCTTAACAGTCATAGGTGTATTTGACTTCATTATGTTTATTTCAAACAATGCAGTTAATTCTTTTGAGAAGGAGATCATTTCATAGAAAAATCTAAACTTCGAAAACTACTGGAATTTTAAAAGTGGAAAATGCTGATGAAGGATGTTGCAAATATTATTATCTTGACCATGTTGAATAATGGAGCTCTTTGGATACAAAGTTAGTTTCCTGTGGAATGTTTTTGCCCCTAAATACTTGGACAAACAGATATAGATACAGATATAGATATATCGATGCATAGGTATATAGATATAGAGTGTGTTTGTGAAAAATTTCTATATTGTCGGCAAATAGTATATATTTAGAAACTTGAGCAAGCACACAGATGTACTCATCAACCTCTCTTCAATCACTCCATAGTGCTAGATTCTCATGATTTCTAGTTGAATAATATCAATTATTTCCCTGTTCCACATTGGATTATGTACATTTTATATTTCTAATTGTTTATGTAGAGAAACTGGGGAAATGTAAGATTCTAATGGCATAGAAAATAAAATTCTTATTTAATTAAAATTTTATTTTTATTCTATTCTATTAGGTTTTTTTGAGACAGAAGTTTGTTATGTAGTCCAGACTGGCCTTGAACTCCCTAAATAGCCCAGCCTGGCCTAGCACTCTATCTTCCTGCCTTAGTCTCCCAAGTGCTGGGATTACAGGTGTGTGCTACCATGTTCAGCTTTAAATGACAAAATTTTAAATTTAAACTTCAGATTAATCTTAGAATCATCCAGAAACTGAATTAAATATCTTTCATTTGAAAGCAATGTGAAACAAATGTAGCAAAGGTAAAACACTAGAGAACTGATCTATTTACAGCCATTTTAAATTTTGAGATGTGTTGTATATCTGCTGTTTATTTTCATTAGTATTTATTCTTCTTTTCTTTTGGAGCTCTAGTTTTAAAAAAGAGGACATGCTCAACTTCTTCACTGACTTTGGCTTATAATTGAGTTCAAAGAATTATATCAATTCTGATATAAGAGTCATTGTGGTTAAATCCAGACCTGGGTACAAATCCTGCCTCTTACCAATTCTCAGCTATGAGTTTTTGCCAAATTAATCATTCTCAGCATTAGTTTCATCATAATTAGGTGAAGAAATTAACTCCTATTTATCATGTCACTAAATTGCCAAAATTATTGTAGGTATATATTTAAAACAATTAACTGTACATATACCCCCAAATCCATATTCTTTTTAAAAAATATAGCCTGGTACTTGGTAAGAAGCACATGCTCAGTAAAGAATGAGCACTATCCTTATCTCAAGAGTTCAGAAACTGTCTTTACTCAAAAGCATTAAAGTTCTGATTCAAGAAAATTTACCTTCTAGTCCAATGTATTTTAAAATTAGATGATATTTAAAATGTCTGCTTACGTTTGTTCTCTCTGTGAAACAGAAAAACATGAAGATGTATTGGATAAGAATTCCTTGGTTATTCAGAAAATGAACCTCTAGGCTGGAGTGAGGCACCCTAAGCCCTGGGGGCTCTCAGCAATCAGGCATTTTGGAGGTCTGGGTCTCAGAATGAATTATTTTTTCTTCTGAGTTTTACTGCTGCAATGACTCCACTCCAACAACTGTGGTCACTTGGTCACTCAAGATTCAAATGCCAAGAAAATATCCCAGAGCTCAAAATCAGCTGAGTGGAATTAGGAATGCTTTCTCCACAGCTGCACCTGCACTTTGCTTCCCAAGAGCAAGACAATGGCCATCTTGCCATTGGAAGGAGAAACGTAACTGACATGCAAACATGGGGGGGAAATCCACAAAACACCACGGTAGATCCCCTACCCACCTGGAAGTCTTCCTAGCAACACCACATTACAGTATAACAACCAAGATGACAAGGAAGCCAGGTTGGCCTCAAATCATGGCAATCCTCCTGCTTCAGCCTCTCGAGTGTTGGGATTATGGGAGTGCACTACCATGCCCAGCTCAACCTCAAATTTTAAAGATTCTTAAGATACAAAAGAAAGTGATGCATGTTAGAAAGATATACAAAATAATTCTCTAAAACAGATTGTGTAAAAACGGGGGTAAACATGATTCTGGGTAATGAGAATAGCAATAATAACAGCCAGTATTATTAAGGATTTGCTAGGTGCTAATTGCTTTAATTGGATAAACTCATTTAGTCCTCACACCAAATCCCATCAGATAATATTATTTTTCCCTTTTTACAGATAAGGAGACTAACAGAAGTTAAGTACCAGTCCAAAGTCACTATACAAGTGAAGACAGGTGAAATTACAATTGTAAACAATCCCCAAATCTCAGGAGATTAAAACAACAGTTTTATTTGTCCATTGTGCCACCTACCCATCAAGCCATGGCTGGGACTCTGCTCCTCAAAGCTCTCACTCAGGAATGCAAAGTGACTATTGCATCCACTGTCCAAAAAGAAGCGAGTTGCCATGTAGAGGAGAGAGAAAATTAGCTATCTGTACTCTGACTCCTCCCTAAAGTCATGCAACCACAAATTACTTCAGAAAGTACAAAGCTATGGCAACGTGCTCGACACTCAAAGGAGATCAGAACCCCAGATGTTGGGGGTAGCCTACGAACTACCACAAGTCACATAATTAGAAAGCGAGAAACTCAAAATCAGGCACTGCAAGTACCTTAGAATAAAGGGCTACAGAGGCTCCAAATTTTATGTACTGAGAAAAATGGGCCACATTATAGAAGAAACGGCCACATAACAGAAGGTTCTATCTTCTTGCAAAAATATTTTATGACACTAGACATGGTGGCACATGCCTATAACCCCAGCACTTGGAAGGCTGAGGCAGGAGGATCACAGGTTTGAGGGCAGCCTAGGCAACATAGCAAGTTCAAGGCCAGACTGAATAACATAGTGAGACCTTGTCTCAAAAATAAATTGAAATAAAATGAAGTGTTCTTTTGTGGTCTTAAAAAAAATCCTAAAAGTTTTTAGGAAATTTAAAAGCTTCAAGGCAACTTTGCTTTTTGTACAAGTCATATGTTTAGCAGATAGATGTATTACCAGTGAAAGCAACACAGAACAATAATTTAAATTTACTTTCTGGGGATCAATTCTTCTTTAGTCATTGTCTAGAAATAACAAAAAGAAAACTACTTTCAGAAAAAATTTGGTTTTTAGTATCAATGAAATGCTCTATAACCTTGAAAGCTCTAGAGTAACAGTCACTGATATCTTTCCAACATGTCTATGCTTATTTAATATAAAGAAGTCTCTATCTAAAGTAATTTATGCTTGAAAGTTTGCATTGGACCTTATTGGATTATGTTCCAAAATAGTTTTCCTGCACACTTTCCCTGGTTGCTGATACTGGGAAAAGTCAAACATGTTCAACTTGATACATTTCACATTTCTAACTGTATTTTTGTATGCTGACAGATCTGCCGCAGGACTCCAACACAGGCCAGTATTCCCTTACAAAATTCTTCCTGAAGAAAAGGATTAGTAAAGGGATTAAGAACATAAGTATCTACTTTTCCACCAAGGAAATTAAGCAATGCATCACAGTTGGTACCAGTAATTAAATAACCTAGAGTAAACTTAAGTAACTATCTGTGCTTTTATAATGGTTTCAGAACTTTTCAAAACAAGATATTTATGGCTTTGCTAGGGATATAAATGTATCCTAATATACGTGCTTGTAACCTTAGAAAAATAAAAGCATCCTATGTAAACTTTAATATACATGTTTGTAACCTTAGAAAAATGAGATATACTTCATATTTTGTGGCTCAGTTCATATAATATTGATCCATTTAAACAAATAAAATTAATTTCTTAATATTTAACCACTTCCAAAAAATTAAACTATAGTCTTAATTTGTATTACAGCTGCTGTAAATGCAAACAGATTTTCAGCTTTCATATCTTGTTTTCTTAGTTTTTACAACAAAGGCAGCATAGGAATCTTTTTCGGGGAGCCCCAAATAAAAACTTACTAGCTCATGATAATGCCAAGTGTTACATAAGCATCCATTGTTATTTGGCTTTTAATATCAACTATATCTTTTAGAACTCTGAAAGACTTGTAATCAAAGTATGTGAAACTTTAACTGTAACTTACTACAATTGAAAACTGGGCCTGCCAAACTATAAAAGATCTAAGGAGGACCACTTATCTTCCTAACAGGATTTCCTTTGAGCTTAACTGATAAGAGATTAGAAAATGTTAAAACATATCTTACATAAGAAGTGAAATACACATAAAGATGGAGAACAACAGAAAAGCGTTGTCTTTTGAAACCTAACAGCTAACTCCTAACAACTGTTATTTGACAACATTTTCACCTTGGAATTAGGATTTTCCTATGATAAATCACACATACTTTCCATTCCAATGTACTCATTAGCATACTGAGAAGGTTTGGATTTTACTTGTCAATAAAGCAGCCCCAAAAAGAGTACACAGATTAAAATATTCAACCAAGTCTCCGCCTAACACCTGAGAAACTATGACCTTTCTCCCACTAAGATTTTAGTGGGAGACAATCCCCAAGACAATCTCTAATAATTGATAAGTGACAACAGCATTAAACATTACATTTCTAAACTCTTTAAAGCCTACAAGAGAGATAAGAATTAACACAGAAAGGTGAAAGTAAAGTCATAAAAGAAAAAAATAATAAAAACCCTGCAATTTGAGGAAGTACAAAAGCAAGAAGGTTGATAACATTATTACTGGCTGGATGCAGGTATGAAAGAAATCTTAACAATAGGGCCATGTGCTTGGTGTGAATAATACAGTGCAGGGAAAAATGCTGGTGTTTTCCTTCACACTGTACCATGTCAAAGTGTGCAGAAACCCATAAGTGAGAAAAAGGGTATGGTAAGCTTGGATTCTGATTCCTGATCCGCTATACGCAAAGAATGAGTATAGCATTCTAGTTAGTGCTAGAGCTTTGGATTTACAATGTATTAGTCAGGATTCAGTCACAAACAGAGTAAGAGAGATCTACCTTAAGAGATTTGCTGCAAAGAACTGGCTGACGTGATTGTAGATCCAGTTAGGCAAATCTGTGATCTGGCATCAGGAAGGGTGGAGCTCTCGGGCAGCTGCAGGTGCAGTCTGCAGGCAGGCGGAAGTTCGTCTTTACGAAAACTCAACTCTGCTCCTACTCCCTGTCAACTGATTAAGCCAGGCACATGCTGACGATCTAAGATAATCTCTATTACTTAAATTCAACTTATTATGCACTTTAATCGCATCTACAAAATACCTTCAGAGTAATACCTAATGTTTGGATGAATGGATGAATATTACAGTGGAAACCAGAGTCTTGCCAAATCGACATGTCAATCTGACCAACATAACAAACCTGGAATAAGTGCTCCACACTATCACTTCCTAGCCGTACAGTCTTGAGAAAGCTTCTAACTTTCCTTAATTCCTTATCTTCTTATCCGGAGACTGTAAGAGTAACTAAACCACAGGATTGTTGCAAAGATTAACCAATACAATTTGTGCAAACTGGATTTGCCAATGTGCTTGGCATATAGTAAATTCCCAGTAAATATTAGCCATCAATGCCATCATCATCCTCATCGCCTGCATGACACTGGGCAAGTCAATCTCTTCCCTAAGTGTCTATGATCAGCATACTAATACCTACAAATACTAAGAGATTTTTTGCAGTGTTGGGGATCAAACCCAAGACTTCACGCATTTAGGAAAATTGCATCCCAGCCCTGCAGTATACCAAAGATGAGTTAGCCACTCGCAAATTGTAGACAAGCACATTTTAGAAAACACAGTTCCTAAAATCTCAAACAATTATAACCACAGAATATTTACAGTAAGCCTAATTTATAATGATTTCTTACATATTTTTCCTTCAATGTTATAAGTGAAAGTTCTAAGATGTCCTGTAGGTAGTCAATAGTACCTCTATAAAAAAGAATTTATGGATTGCTTCTCATAAAAGCCATAATCAACATAAGACATGCTAGAGAACCTTGTACTAATTATTAATTTAGGGTGTTGTGCTAATATTAGTTTAACTGTACCTTAAATTTAAAAGTAATTTTAGAGGCTCAACTGTCTTAGTCTTGGCATAGGTCTGTAAGGTAGAACCCCATATGCTTTGTAGTTGAACTCAGGCTACCCTGCCTATGAATCTCCCTATCTTTACAATGAGGGTATTAATTGTACCTACTGTACAAGATGTCATGAGAATTTAAAAAGCTAATATCTGAACAGTGCCAAGAACCTCCTGGTATACAGGAGGGTCAGATCTCTGAGAAGATCATCTCATGTCCTGAAAGTCAGATGGGTAGCTTCCTGTATAAAATATTATATTCCTTCTCCATGTTAAAGGAAAAGTCTTTTCAATATTTACAATGCTTCTTCTAAATTGAACTCCCTATGTTATCTCATGAAGGCTAATTTGACAGTTAATTATCAAGGTTCCATCCTCATACAGTCCCGCCCCCCAGGGATTTGCCCTATCTTCTTTCATATATCTGTCTATACACAATTGAACTGCATCAAAAGGTAGAAAACAAATTAAGTGACTACCAATAGGGGATTGTATTCTCTGTCATAATAGGGTATTACAAAATGCCATTCAGCCATAAAAAAGAATAAGACCACTTTCTATACACTTACATACAAATACACCTAAGCTATATTAAATGAATAAAGCAGTGTTAAACTATGTGAAAGCGGGAGTGTGAAGTCGATATATTCATTATATACTAAGTGTATATACGCATACATGTATCACTATATGTACATGTCTATTTGCATTTCTATTAAAAAACTCTAGAAGAATGCAAAAGAAAACAATAAAATGATCAACGTATGATTGTAAGACATTGGGTGGAATCTGGGGGAATGGAAAAAGAACCTGGAGCAAGACATTTCACTGTATACCTTTTCATTTTTGAACCAAGTGAATGAATGTCTTATTTTAAAATAGACTCTGATGGAAGTGATTCAGTGACACATGTTGTGTCAGTTAGTTGTCTCAAAAATGCTGTCAGAGGCCCCACCAAGAATAAATAATTATTTATTCTTAAAGACGTACAGGTCAGCTGAAACTCAGCTGAGCCGAGCTGGCTGCAAAGAGAGGTTCTGCCTCGGTCTTTAGTGGTTGGGCAACTCTGATTCACACTCAGATATGTAGGTCCATTCCCTGTGCCCCTCATTATCCTTAGATCAGTCAGACAGAGGCACAAGATGGCTAGAGGAAGCATGCAAAGCCCCTGAAGTGCTAAACTAAAACATGGCACAAATGCTGCCCATTTGCTGTTAGCCAAAGTAAATCAAAGGTAGAGGAAGTGCTCTATGCCTGCTACGGAGCCCCAAGAATGAGGGTACAGCGAGGGACCAGTGCCTGCATGCATCACAGCTGCCGATCGCTGAGGAAGACATCTAGAAGTATTCTAAAAGCAGAGCTGTGAATCACAGGTCTAAGCAGTAGCTAAAGGTAGGCAGAACTATTTTCCAAAGATTGAAGAGTCTATGAATGCCACATGTTGTCGTAAAGATTTAAGTGATCCCTGCCTATACGATCTGAGATGGGACAGCGGGACAGGACAGACTGGAGGGGATGGGGTGGGTTGGGGTGGGATGGAACACAGACTTAGGAGCTCATAGAGCTGGGAGGGACTTTGGACCACACTTTACCCAATGCCTTTTCAGATGAGGCAACTGAAGACTGAATAAATTAAGTTAGAACAAACGAGAAACCATGTTAATTTGAGCAATAAAAAGTACTAGAAAAGAACTGTACAGTATACACTCCCCCACACACACACCTCGTGGCTCCAGCCTCAGTCATTTGTGGATTTTTCCTTAAAACCTAACTAATAATTGTCCGTGGAAACCCCAGCAATTTTAAGGAAACCGCAAATATCCTCCGCAATTGTTTTTTTGGCAGGAGGTTTGCCAAATCCGGCAGCGTTATTCAGTTCTCCTTGCTGCTGATTGGCTGCTGCCCCGTCACCCAGCTCCGTGCAGGGGCAGATGTGCCAGCTTCCCGAATCAGGTCAGGTTGCTGTACCGCTGTAGCCATCTCCATTGCTCAGGGTTCTCCGTGGGTTTTGTTTTCTTAAAGCCCTAAGATTCCTAAGGTGCTACCAAAATGCCCTGCACCTTCCAAGGCTCTACTAACACCGTACTTCATTATATTAAATTAAATTATATAACTATGAGAAGTATAGCATATTTAGGGTTTAAATTATAAAAACAGGCATTTATAGGCATTTTTCTTACCATATCTGAAATTCACGGTTTTTTCACAATTCACAGGTGCTCTAGGAATGTAACACACACACACACACACACACACACACACACACACACACACACACAGAATTTCAGAGGTTTTAGGGTCCTTACTCCTAAAATGTAATTATCATTTAGGGTAAACACCAATCAGAAGGGGAAAAATGGAAGTACATCATAAGGATTTGTTAACATGCATAATGTCAAAAACTGAAATTCTGCGAAAGTGCAGGTAACAGGCTGATGTAGGGAACGAAGAGGAGGAACTTCAATGAATTAACTGTCCGGCAGCACCCAGCGTCTCAATCAGGACGGGTTTCACGTGTGTGAAGGACTCAGAAATAGGTCTGAAACACACATGCATAATAATAGTGTATATTACATTTTCACTTTGACTTTTTTTTAACTTTGCAAAATTTGAAGAGAACAAGAAAGCAAATCTTTCACATATACCACACACCCACTTTACCCTTTAAAGCAAAACACTATTACTAGTTTTTAATGCACTATTAAATTAATGATTTATTTTATATATTTTTATTTATTTATTTACTTATTTATTTATTGGGGATCAAACTCATGACCTTGCACTTGCCAGGCAGGTGCTTATGCCACTGAGCTACATCCTCAGCACATACATTAATGATTTGTTGGTTTATATTCATTAATTTACAGGACATTTACATTTTATCCTAGAATGTATTGTTAAAGACTTAGAAAAATTCAATATTTATGGTTCCACCCCAGTAGTTTTTGATCAGAGAATATGTCATGGTATTAAGGCAGTGTATAATTTACAAGGCTCATCATCTTGAAAAACTATGCTATTCTTACTGAATTTCTTTTAATTGGGGGAAATTTACAACATTTCATTTATATGGAAATTTTAAAAAATAGAGTAGCCAACAAGGTAGAAAAACAATATTGATAGTTACACCTTATTGAAACAGGCGATGGTGTTTTTGGGGTTTTTTTGGGGGGGGGTACCAGGGATTGAACTCACGACCTTGCACTTGCAAGGCAGGCACTTACACCACTGAGCTAAATCCCCAGCCCTACACCTTATTTTTGAGACTGGCAATATAGCTACAGTAATCAAGACAATTTTTTAACGAATGGTATAAGAATAAGAACAAGTGACTAAAACACTTTCCTGGCAGCCTCATTGCAATAATCATCGTGATAGAGCTCATGATTCACCAAAACCACTGAATCTTTCTCATATAGGCAAATATTTATTGATGTCAGCCTTATTCTTGCCAGTTGATGTTTTGGACGATGTATAGGACTTTCTATTTTATCACTAAATTTTATCTTATTAGTTGCTGCTCTTCATTTTACCCAAGATCTTACTGGATTTTAACTCTGTCATTTAACATGCTCTCTATCTCTCCATGCTGTTTAATGTCATTCAGGAGTCTTTCACCTGTAATTAATAAGGACCCAATGTAAACTCACCCAGGCCAAAGAGGAAATTTATTGGCCCATGTGATCAAAAAGTTTAGTGTAAATTCAGATACAAATAGATCCAAATAATCAAATAATAGCACCTGGATTCTCTCTCACACTTCCCATCTCAGCACTGTTTTCCTCAACATAGACTTGAGCCTTTTGTTCCAATAATTTCAGCAAAAATCTTGGATCCATCTGTCATTGGCTGAAAATGAATCTGATATTCATCACAAACCAATCAGTGTATTCAGGAGAATGTATTTCAGATTGATGTGGTTTGAAAAATGCTGCCACTCCTGGAGCCATGGATGAAGTAAGCGTCCCTTCAAACAGATGTGCTTAGGAGTGAAAAGGGGGAAAGGTGACTTCCCAAGAAAAACATGGCATTGTAATTTGGTTTTAGAGGGAAATGGATACCACAGGGAAAAAAAATAATAACATATACATACAGCACTTACCTAGCTTGTTGACAAAAAATTCTGAGAACGATCAAATAAAAGATTAAATAGTTTATAAACATAATGATATGATCTCCAAAAATATCTATTTTTAGATTTGATTTTAAAGTCTAGTACTAAAATAAAATGAATGAATGTTGGGTCTAAAGGAAGCAAGAGAATGTCACCTCCATATGCAAAATATTAAGATTTGCTTGTTGCTCTACTCTGTTTCTACTGAATCAAAATACTGGAGAATTTGGAGAAGGTCTGTATCTTAGGCAGCTCAGGCTACTATAACAAAATACCATAAACTGGATGGTTTAATCAACAGACATTTATTATAGTTTTGAAGGTTGGGAAGCCTAAGATCAAGGTGCCAATGGATTTGGTTCTTGGCCAGGATTCACTTTCTTGTACACAGCCATTTTCTCATTTTGTGCTCACATGATCTTTCCTCCATACATGCATGGGAAGACAGACAGACAGACAGACAGACACACAGAAACAGGGAAAGGCAGAGGGAAAGACAGAGAGAAAGGGGGAGAGAGAAAGATGAGGGAGAACAAGAAAGACAGAAACAGAGACAGAGAAAGGGAGAGAGACAGATAGGGAGCAAGAGGAGGAGAGAGAAATACAGGGAAAGAGAGAGAGAGGGAGAAAGAGACAAAGACAAAGAGAGAGAGGAAAAGAGAGGGAAAAAAGAGAAAGAGAGAGAGAGAGAGCCTCTAAACCTAACCTAATTATCCACCATGACAGTAGAAGTCAGGCCTTAAATGTATGAATGTTGGAGGAGGGGTCCACAAATATTCAGTCTTTAACTGCAATAGTCCCAAAGTCAACACCAAAGGCATGACATTTGTTTAGCCACTATTCACACAGTGAAAACCAGTGGAACCAAAGATGATCAGTCTGGTTTGCACCCAGAAATACCATTATTCTTAAAGAACCTTAAACTACACATAGAATAAAAAGAACATAGGCTGCACCTTCCCTAAGATTTCTCCTTCAACCAAGAACTAGTAGTAAGATCAAAAAATCAGTAAAAAAAAAAAAAAAAAAAAAAAACCCTGAAAAGATATTATTGAACTAAACTGTATTCCATCGGCAAGGAAGTCCAAGCCCAAGAGATTACACTTATAATGGAAGCAAACTGGTCAATTAATTGAAGAATATGACATTAAAACTACCTTTTAAAATCCACAAGAATATCTGATAATTATGTGATTGAAGGAAACTGGAAGTACAAGATATAAAATGGGTGATGCCAAAAAAAAAAAGAAAATTATAGGTTATTATGCCAATTAGGGCTTTTTAAATCTGTTTTTAAAGCTTAGACATTTAGCTGCTGAAGGACTGTCATTTTTGTTTGCTGGACCCACCAAGTGAAAACAGGGTATGAGAGGAGTTCCCTCTCTTATCTAGTTCTTAAAGGATAAAAAAAGATTGACAAAGTATAAAAATAAGGAAATAAGGAAGCCTGCCTTTAAAAGCATTACAGAGTCCAATCCAAGCACTGTGTGGTTCACCACAGTTTGCTTCAAGATCAACCCAACTTTGCTGGAATTTTCAAGTTTATGATTTATTCTGCTGACAACACCAGGAGATAGCACATATCTTTGATGCCCCAGGCCAAGATGATACTCCTGCCCCTGGCATCAGAATTCTTGATTTCTAAGCCCTACTCTAACACTAGGTCAGCAGATAAACCCTTCGATACTTGTAAAGCTGGACTACCACTTAGCCAACGCAATGCAGAGGAACAGAAAGCAGTAATTAGAGAGAACACAGTGCTTTGGAGATGTTCACGAGCCACATGACCCCCCTGACCACCGCTCCCTGACCCATCCTGGACCCCTCCTCATGTGGTTTAGGATGCTTAAATGGTGGCAAGGAAGCAAAAATGGATCATCACAAACCAAAACTGCAATAATTCACTAATGGAAGAAGTGTATCTGCCAGCTACTTTGACACACAGGTATTCATTACTTTTAAGATCACATTCCCAAACCCAAGAAGAAGCTGTTATTGGAAATACTGAATAAGGGCTGGGGATTTAACTCAGTGGCTTAAGCGCCTGCCTAGCAAGCATGAGGTTGTGAGTTCGATCCCTGGTACCAAAAAAAAAAAAAAGAAAAAGAAAAAAAAAAAAGGAAATACTGAATAATTCAAAATATAAGACAGAGAATATGAGGCAATATATTTAAGTTTATTGTGCTATACTTAACATACTATATGATATGCCTCATATTCTTTCATTTTTGTTTCTCTAATTTTTAAAAGAGATTTTATTTTTGTAACAGCTTAACATTTACAATAAAACTATAGAGTTCCTAAAGTATATAACTATATGTATGTTTAAATGTGTAGGGTTGATAACCATATTACTAAGTTTTTGTTGGATCATTGAACCAAACTACAGCCTCACTGTTTGAATGTCCACTTTGTATGCTTTAATTTTGTAACTTGAACCACTATTTCTAAGAGGACAATATGTAATTTATCAACTAGTTATTTCTTACTGTTTATTGTTTTTTCAAATTCTGTATTATTTCTACCCTTTCTTCTGTTTTGCTTTTTTTCTCTTTAAATAAAATTTTTTAAAAAAACTATAGAGCTCCTTTTTACCCCACATTGTTTCCCCTATTATCAACATCTTTGATTTATTTTAGGTTGAACTCCTTTTATTTTCACTAGATTTTTATTGTTAACCAACATACATGATATACTTAATAATCTAATTCAATAGTAATAGAAAGCTGATAATCAGATTCATTAGTCTCTATGGTGGTCCCTGGAAGTAATCAGCTTTCATCTGTAGCGCTATTTATTCCATTTAACCTGTGCCTAAATAATGTTTTTACTAAAATTCTTTAATTAATCAATTAGTAGAAGTCCTGAAAATGTTCCCAAATGTTCCATTATACCTAGCAACATTACTTTCTAAGTGGTCTATGGTAACCAGACAAATTCACCCATTTAATTTCTTCTGTGTGCTTCTCTCCTAGAGCTTCCATCTACTTGCTCTAGTCTCACTTAGGGCCCCCTAGGCTTGGTACCTTGTTGCGGTCTCTTCACCAGTTCCTGTGTTGCATCCCTGCCTTTTGGGCCTCAGGACTTCATTTTTCTTGGGGCTGAGCTTCCATTTTTTTTGTAGCTTCTTAAGAAAAAAACTCAGAGAAGAGATATTTTTTGAGGTATTCCTAATCTAAAACTATATTTTGCCTTCACAATTGATCAATAGTTTGCCTAAGTGTACAAGATTATAGATTGAAGATTATAGATTTTTTTCTTAGCATCCTAGTAGCACTGTTTTTATTGTCTTCTATCACCATTATTTCTGTTGAGATGTTTTATGCCATTTTTCAACCTACTGTATGTAACCCTATCGGTCTGGAAGCTTTTAGCATTTTCTCTTTAATCCCAGGGGTGTGAAATTTTATGAAGACTTGCTCTATAAGTTTCCATTCACTGTGAAAGGCATTTGGAGATGCCTTCAAACAGGACCAAGCTGACCTAGCACTTTCCCTCCCTGCCTTTCTGTATTCTAAAATTAGGCTGAAATCTCTCAACTGTTAAGGATTTTATTCCCACATGTTACTGGAAGTCCTTTGAAATAACATTTCAAGTGTATCACCAAACTCAATCATTAACTCTGATAGCAGGTATTCTGACTTTGGAATACAATCTAAACTTCGTGAAGGCACAGCACTTCAAGCCATTGAGCTTACTTATCTGAGTTGAAGTTATCCACTTTTCTCACCTGCCTCCACATATAATTACTAACATAGTCCTGGTTAAATGAATTGTGAGATATTTACATACTAGCATATATATTATTATTGTCCCTGTTCTAAATCATTTGAGAGTATGTTGACCTTTATGACTAAATGTTTAAATGTGTATTTCCCATGCATAAGGCATACTGTTGTGTATTGCTCCTGTTTTATGATTAGTAGATTAAAGGAACAAGATATGCTCTTACAAACATTAACCATAGCAAGCAACTCTGGATATAATGTATCTACACTGGACATTGTCCAAAGAGATTTAACAACAACAATAAAGAAGGGCCATTTGGTAGTGTGACCATATCTCTTCTTTTATCCAGTGACGGAGGTCCCATAGAGCTCTAGAATATGGCATATGCATGACTACCCAACATTCCTAAGGTTTTTTAAATGCAAAATCAACTTATATTTTATTACTTATCTTTGCTACTGAAGAATTGTAATGTGCTACATTTAAATATTGGGGGTTTTTTCCTGTCTGTATGCCACCTCTTCTTTTACTCTATTGTAAAAGCTGGAGCTGTCCTAATCTGTAAGCATGGAAAAAAGATTACTGGACTTGGACTTGCTATTTTAAATGCCTGAGTATAATTCTTTCCTTCATATGTATTCTGGAACTTTCCCTACCAGAGAGTTTATCAGGGTTAAGATCTAAGAACTGAAAATGTTCTAAAGAAGGGAAATGTAATGAAAAACTATTAGTGATTAAACATTATTGATACATCTAGGTGATAAAAGAAGTACTTTTTAGATGATCACTCTCAATTAGGGTACTTGTGATTTTTTTTCTAAATTGTAAAATAAACATAGTTTCTGCAAGCAATCACAATGAAAAGATAAAAACATGGTAAATTAGAAATCTAATATTAAACAAATGAATATTAGTTCTATGAAAGGTATTATATTATCATCATAATAAGAAGAGTCAAGTGGAAATCAGTTAAGTATAACTCCATAATATTTGAGAAGGTTTCAATCATAAATAAATAGTACGGTAATTTTGAGAGTACCTTTGCATCATTGTGGCAAATGAAAGACAGACTCCTCTTACTTAAAAAATATTTAACAATATGGGATGGGGGTGTAGCTCAGTGATAAATTACTTGCCTAGCATTCACAAGGCCCTGGGTTCAAATCCTAGCACCACCACCACAAAAAAAAAAAATTGCTAAACAACATCTCACCAAGTGTGGTAGACCTCCCTTCTTTGCACCTGCCCAGCATCGCTAGAACCTGTTTTTCTTTTACCCTGTGTGATATGGAAAGTTTGTCAATTGGAGGGCTTTACTCTCCCCTGGCTTTCAGGAGTTAGGACAGCTCCTGGGTGCCTCATACTCAGTCAGTCTTCATATAGTACCTTCTTCTTACTGTTCAGCGAGGCACGACCATGGGATCCAGGCTGGAACAGTCACAGTCTTCTGATGAGTTCCACTAAGTGTGACCCTCAAATACTCTCTCTTCCCTCACCTCCACTTATAAAGACCAATTAAGTTTGGAGCTGCCAGCGACCCTCTGATTACTGCATGTACAGAACAGGCTTGAGAGTGATGCTGAATTGAGTGATAGAGGACATGAGAGCCAGGAATCGTGCTGAGCCCCTGGAATTCAGCTATGCTAACGCCAATCCTACACCCAGACTTTGTAGTTAAAAGAGCCAATAATTGTGTTTTTGCTTCAGCTATTTTGAGTTCAGTTTCTATCACCTGCAACCAAACAACCTCATACTGATTAAGCCAAGACCTTTTCAAAACAGTGTATAATTAAGGCGTGTATAAGTACACTTAAGTGATGTTCATACACTTGCCAAATAAGATTAGAGAGCTACATGAATGTAATATAAGCTTAATTTTTTTATAGCTTTGCTGTTCTATTACTCATATATAAGCCTGCCCCAGACTGTCTACAGCCAAAAAGAGAAAATATGCTTGTACATAGAGGGAAAAGAGGCAGAACTGGAGGAGAAGCTCAAGCCAAAGTTTGCCCCAAGCCTGAAAAGCTCTCAAACGTCATAGGCTTACTGCACATTACACATAAGACTACAGTATTATGTTATTTAGGTTCAAGGTGCTGTAGTTATAACAAGAAATTTAGAAAACGTATTGGAGACAGTGGCTAGACTTTCAAGGCCAAGTTTATTTTGGGGGAGGTGAAGTTGATTTATATCAGATTCATGTTCTTGCAATACATTAAAAGTTAATTTCTTATTCTTAAAAAAATATATTCTATCATAGGTTTGGTCTCTGGGAACACCTGAAATTTCAGAAATGCTCACTATGATTTTCAGTATATAATAAAGAGAACTGCATACTCAATATCAGCCACATTTATTACATGGTTCCACGCACTAGATAGTCTTCCTTTTTACTTTCCATAGAGAAACAACTACACCTTCTACCACAGTGCGAGGAAATACTGTCCAAAGGTTGGTTGTGGTCATATGGGCTGGATTCTTCATTCACGTCTCACCTGTGGCTTCTCTCCTGGAGGCACATTCTAAGCTTTGGCATTTTCCTTCTTGCTTTTTCCTCCTCACCAATTAACTCTTCACTCAAAAGAGTTATTTCTAGCATGAGCTAGGTGGCATTCTCTCTTAACAATGCGTTTGCACACTCCTCTCTATAAAAGGACTCAGCATCTTTGTCTTACCTGTGTTTAACAGTACCTCACACAGCCCAGGACAGTGAGCACTCAGGAAATGCTGACTGGATAAGCAAACACAAAATTCGGTCTGGGAAGGATCTCAAAAATGAACTGGCACTTTAAGCGGTGTGCAGATTGAAGGCCCCAGAAGTTACATGGTGTGCCAAGAGCACAAAGCTAATTATCAGGACTCCCCAGACCAAATCTCTTTATCCCTAACCCAATGTGTATCTACTAAATGAGAGAGTTTCCACCATTTTTTATGATGTCCATATGGGACACATGTTCTCAAGATATAACCGAGGGTGTGACCCTGGGTTGTGACATCACAACAGTCCTCCTTGTAACATTATCAAGTGCTTAAAAAAATCAGCATGCATAAATATTTAACTCTTATTAACCACAAACTTTATGAGATACACTTCAAAACAGATGGTGACAAACTACTGTGTTTAAATATCAAAACAGATGGTGACAAACTACTGTGTTTAAATATCAAAGATGCTGAAGCCATTACACTGGACTCAGGTAACATGTACCAGTCTTTTACATGAAAACACCAAAGCCATCCCCTGATTTTTGCTTTGGACTTATTCTAGAAGTCATCTGTCTTGCGTTGGTATATCTGTGTGTCCTACTTGTCTTGGTTATGCACATATTCCTCCCTGGACTATGCATGAAGCTGGAAACTGTTCCATACTCAATCATAGCTCTAGGGCTGGCCCACAAAGCCAAGCACTCATCTCAGATGTCAGTTTATGAGACAAATGAGAACAACTGTACATCACTGCACAGAAAGATTAATTTAGACACTTATCTACCTACAAAAATTAACTCAAAATGGATCAGATCATAGATTTAAATCAGAGCCAGACAGAAGAAAAACATTGGAGAAAAATCTCTTAGACTTTAAATTAGGCACAGATTTATTTAAATACAACACCAAAATCATATTCCAGGGGCCAGGAATTTAGTTCAGCAGCTTAGTGCCTGCCTGGCAAGCATGAGGTTGTAAATTCAATCCCTGGTGCCAAAAAAAAAAAAAAAAAAAATCATATTCCGTAAAATAAAAAATAGATAACTTAAACCTCCTCAAAACTTAAAATTTTTTGCACAAGAAAAGATACCTTTAAGAAAATAAAAAAGATGCAATAGACTACAAGAAAATATTTGCAAAACAAATATCTAGTGAACAATTTATATCTAGAATATACAAAGAACACATAACAGAACAGAAAAAAAGAAAAAACTCAAGGGATCCCATCAAAAAATATAAGCAGATATTTCACTAAAGAAGATATGTAAATTATTAATGGCCCATAATATAGATATGAAAAGATGTTGAACACTATAATTAAAAGAATACAATTAAAACAAGAAAGAGATGCCATTTCATACCCAGAAGAAAAACTATCATAAATAATACAGATTATAAATGCTGGTGAGGATACAAACAAATGAGAATCTTCCTATATTGTTAGAATGAAAAACAGTAACTTTGAAAACATCCTGACAGTTTCTAGAAAAGTTAAATACAAGCCAGGAATGGTGCTCCGGGCCTGTAATTCAAGCACTCTGAGAGGCTGAGAGGCAGGAGGACCTCTGGTTCAAACCTTGCCTGGATAACTTGGTGGCTTAGTAAGGTCTTGTCTCAAAATAAACAAAATGATCTTTTTAAAGCCTGAAGATGTAGCTCAGTGAAAAGGCTCCAGGCTCAATTCTCAGTACCAAAAAAAAAAAAAGGAACTTAAAACTTCCAAGTGGCGATCCCAGCCTGGGAACCAGCGCCATGCTCGGGCTGCTGCCTGAGTGGGCCGGCCACATCCAAACCTCTCCACAAATCAGTGCCATCCGTGGACTGCAGAGGGGAGAGACCCAGGCCTGACCAGGAAGCAATCCGGGCTGGGAAACCACATCATTTCCATTGTTTTGTTGGGTTGAGTTTTACTCCCTTTTGTTTTACTTATGTTAAATCTGATGGCAGGAGCAACTATTTGAAAGACAACAAGACATATTATAGTAGCCATTTTGGATTTACTAGTGGCTTGTTTTGAAGTCCTTTATTGCATTCACTGTTTTGGCTTTATTGTTTCAATTCACTTCTGTTCTGTTCGATTTTTACTATGTCCAAAAGTACCTGCAGTTATTTTGAAGACAACAAAAGGAATTATGGTAACTGTTGTTGGTTTCCTAAGGTTTTGAAGTCCTGTATCACTTATACTAGTTTATTTTTTATTGGTTTTATTCTGTTTTATTTTCCTTGGTTTTATTCTCTTTAAAACAAAATAAAAAATAAACACTCCCAAGTGACCCAGCAATTCCACTCCTAGGTATTTATACTAGAGACATAAAAGCTTACATCTACAACAAGATTAATACGAGACTGTTGATAGCAGAATTATTCACAATAGCTCCAAATTTTAACAGCAGAAACACATAAACCTTTAGATAGCAGCAGTTCATTTACATTTTTATAGATTTTTTTTTTTTAGGGAGCTACTGAGGATTGAGGCTAGGGCCTTTGTACTGATCTACATCCTAACTCTCACCCCCTTTTAAAGACAGGCTCTTGCTAAGTCACTAAGTTGCCTAGTCTGGACTCAAATTTGTCATCCTCCTGCCCTACCTCCCAGGGTACTAGGTATATAGCCACTCACCTCGCCAGGTTATAGGTCATAGTCAGTCTCCATACCTTGCCCACAATGCTGAGGGTTTGTCAAAAGACAGGATTCAGAGCCATACCTGTAAAGCAGAGGTTCTAAGGATGGCAAGATCCCACTGAATGTGGGTGGGGGGAGACCAAGAAAGTTCAAAGATTTCATTTGAGCAAGATGGTACATGACAGCCAAACTCCCATCACCTCATGAAAATGAACAGCGAAAGATCCCCTCAGTTGAGGCCAGGGGGTGGATACATCTCTTTTGAGGGCTTTCAGCTACAGATCTTTGTTCTTAATCTTTCTGTTTTCTTGCCAAACCATGTTCACCTGCTGTTAGCTCTGCTAGCATACCTGGCTACTCAAACAAACTCGTACGGGAAAAGGAGAAATAATTGCACTTTCATCTGGTGCTGCGTGATTACATTGTCTCTACATCATCAACACATGGCCGTGCTATTTAGAAGGCACTATTTCACAACACTGGGTTTTTTTTTTTTTTTCAAAACTAAACATCTGACATGCAGAGATAATGTCACAGAAATGAAGCTAGAGGAGCACTAACGGGGAAGTCCCGCCAGCACCCATACATGAGGACCTGGCAAAAGACTCTGTCTTCGGTGATAAACATGTCAGACACTTCAGGTGCAATTTCCCCCTGACAAATGCACACACCAAAACTCAGTATATAGTGCTTTATGTTTGTCCACACATGGAAAATGAACCCTGTCCTTAGTGAGAAACCCACTGAACCAGCAAGTTAACCTGTAAAGAATCTGTTGAATCACTACATGGAAAAACACTATACTAAATTTACCTCTTTTGCTCCAAAGCATTTGGATGTTTTTGAGCAACATGGCTATGTAAAGTGTCGCTATTTTGAATACATTGTGTCTTTTATTATTTATGATGCAATGTACACATTTAGCCTTTAAAGAAATACTGAATTACATACCAGGCACCAGACTAACAGTGATGAAGGAAACTAAGGGATGGAAGATGCATAAGGAGTTTAAGTATAGTCCAACACTTTAAAAGCATGGTCTATGGACCACTAGCATCTGAATTCTAACTACATTATTAGAATACATACCTCAGGCCCCATTCTATCCCATATAAATCAGAATCTCTCGAGGGAAAACCAGGAATATGCACACTGCACCTTAGCAAGCTCTTATGTACTCTGAAGTTTGTCAGTCATTGCTGTAGTAGGAGGGATTCACATTATAAATAAGTAAGATATCTCTATTTAGTTCAATGGTAGTTATGTGCCAGCATGTCCTTTTATAATGCCCTCAAAATTTTTATACATAAACTTCTGGAATAAATGGTCTCCAAAGAAACTACTGTGTCATTATCAGTGTCACAAAAATAAGTATCACTGTAGAAGTGAGGCACATAGGAAAATGCAATTGATGTGCCAGAGTCAGGAAATTATCGCAGAGGAAATACTAGGATTGGGTCTTAAGAGATTTACGCTACAGTAGCTAGTTTTGAGTCATTACCTTAGGAGTCTTTCAATATGGCACTCCAGAACTGGATGGATGAAGAAGCTGCTGCCTCCACCAATCGATCTGCTCAAGAGCCAACAAAGCGATAACTGATGACCAGCCTCTTTCCTCCCATATGTCACTTCTGAGCCAAAGCCTTCCTTGGTGCATCATTTGAGTATCTCTAGAGCCACAAAGATTGACACTAGAGATGGGGAGACTAGGAAACATGTCTTTTAGTTTTTGTTTTGAAATGTACATTGCGGGGAACTGTGAGAATGTGTGTAGTAAGTGAGAGTATTTTAAGCTGCTGTCTACCGTGCCCACCTCTAGGACGTAGGCTTTCAGCCACTCCACTTTTACTGTGGCCAAGAATATGCGGTAGTCTCATTGCTCAGATCTGGGTCAGGCACAGAATGGAGGAGGTTCCTGGAGTGGGAAGGATGAGGACTTCACAGAGCAACCCCTGGAAGGATTTAATCTAGTTCCAAAGCTCCCTCCCCCGTGCCATACCTAAACAGTCTAAACTGGATCTTGACACAGGAGATGAGAATGTGAGAGCCCCCTCTGCTAACGGCCTGAGATCACAAGAAGTAACTGAATCTGTTGATGGACTGCTTTGAAATCCACAAGAATCCACTATCAAGTATGATAAGAGCTAAATCTTCATTTTCCACATACAAATTTCAGCAGCATTCAGATGGAAAATACTAAATAATTCAATAGGCCAACTAAAGTGTCTATCCGAGCTTAGGTCTGAGGATAACCTGGCAAGCCTGCCAGGCTGCAGACCCGCTGAAGCCAAAATATGATACGTTAACCACACTGAAGTTCTCACAAGTGCAATTTGTCAGGCCAAAAATATTTCCTCTCTGCTTGTGACACAAAATAATCTAGGAGTCAAAAAAATGCATGTGTAGACATTTAGGCAGATAAAGCCCACTCAGGCTGAGAAGAACTCCACTGGGTTTAGGGTGTTTGATTTCCACCCCACATCCCCCTTCAGCACTGGGAATTGGACCGAGGCTCTTCACACTGAGCTACCTCCCCACCCTTTTTATTTTCTCACCTGTCTGTCTGTCTGTCTGTCTATCTAGAGAGGGTCTTGCTAAGTCACTTAATTGCTCACCTGGGCTTGAACTTGCGATCTTCCTGCCCCAGCCTTTCAGAGTACTGCGATTACAGGCATGTGCCACTGTGCCTGGCTAATTGTTTATACAAATGTCAGTGACTTGCTCCTCTGAAGAGGAGCTTTATACTTGACTGTGTACCAGTTGTTTGGGTCAGCTTACTGACATCTGAAAAAGCTGCTTCAAGGGGTAGAGCAACAGGAAGATAAGTACTTTAGTTCCTCAGCAAATCGTTGCTTATCTCTGACCAGTATAAAAGCCAGCCATAACAAGAATGTTTCTCTCTTTATAAAAGTCCTTTAGCAAATCCTGCCTTGTATGGGATTTAATGTTCTTATATGAAAATTTCTCTTTCTTGCTTGCTAAAGTGTGTAATCTTTCATGGGTATGTACATATAGCACAGGAAGTTTTCATTTTTGTGTTATCTACAAGGAAACCTGAAGCTCAATTTTATGCTCAATTGCAATAACTCTTTAGTTGAATTTTCTGTCCAATTAAATTTTTCCTTTATTATTTTGTTCATATTTTAATAGTTATTCATCAGACTCAAATTGAATTCTGATACATTTTTATAATATAAAATTCACTCATTTTAAATATACAGTGTGGAGTCAGGCATGGTGGCGCACACCTGTAATCCCAGAACGTGGGAGGCTGAGGCAGAAGGACTGTTATGAGTTTGAGGCTAGCCTGGGCTACATAGTGAGTTCAAGCCTATCATACATTTTCTTAAAAAAAAAAAAAAACAACAACAACAACTATATATAGTGGGTGTGTGTTTGTGAGACAAATCATCGCAGTTGTATAATATAGCCATCACTGCAAACTATAGATTATTTCCAATAGCCTCTTTGCAATTGATCCTCCCCTACCTCCCTAATATTCAACCTCATACAACCATAGTTCTGCTTTTTGTCACCATAGTTCTAACTTTGCTATAATTTCATATGAATGGAATCATACAGAATATATAATGTTATGCCTTCCTTCACCTATACATGTATGTTCTTACTGGATACCAATATCTCACTTCTCTTTATATTTTGGCAAACAGATTTCACAGTATAGTTGCACCATAATCATTTATTCATTAGCCAGTTGGCAGTATTTGGATCGATTCAATTGAGACTATTATGAGTAGTGTGGTTATAGACATTTACCTACAACACTTTGTATGGACACATATATTCATTTCTCCTAGGCAAATATCTATAAAATAGAAAAGCTAAGTGGTATGTTTGTGGTGTAAGACAGCGTCAAATTATTTTCTACAGTCTGAACCATTTTTGCAATCCCATCAGCAAAAAATGTCATTTGCTTACATTTTCGTCAACATTTGACATTGCTCGGCCTGACTTGAGACATCCAGTGAATATATAATGTATTTTGTTGTAGTTTTATCTTGCATTTCACTGATAATGTGTTGACCACCTTTTCATCTGACTCATTTGGATATTATGGATTATTTTTTGAAATGTATGTTCAGATCCTTTGCCAATGTTGTCTATTTTCTTATTATTGGTTATAAAAAGTTCTTATATGTCCTGAATCCAAGGCTTTTGTCAGGTATGTATTTCACAAATACTTTCTCCCAATCTGTATCTTGCCTCTTCATTTTATGTGACATTCACAGGGCAAAGGTTTTAAATTTTGATGAAGTCTTGTTTGTCAGTTTTTTTTTTTTTTTAATGACACATGACTTTGTGTTCTACTTAAGAAATTGCTTCTTAACTCAGACTTTCTCAAGGTTAGCACTACTGGCATTTGAATTTTGTTCTGGGGGCTGTCTATGCCTTCCAGGACACCTAACAGCACCCCTGGCCTTTACCTGTTGGACAGCAATTCTATCTACTCCTGCTTTTTTAATAACCAAAAATGTCTCTGCACATTGACAAATATCACTTGGGGTACAAAATCACCCATGGCTGAGAAGCACTGACTTAACCCAGGGCCATAAATATTTTCTATTGTGTGTGCATGTGTGTTCTGGGAGGGTCACAACTTTAGGCCCTACACTTGAGGTCTACAATCCACTGAGTTAATGTCTGTGAAATACGTAAAGTAAGGATCAAAGTTCATTTCTTCCATATAACTATTTAGCTGTTCTAGTCTCATTTGTCACAAATGCTATACTTTTCCCATTGGATTACCGTGGTACACTTATTGAAAATCAGTTGATTGTATAAGTGGGTATCTATCTCTGAGCTCACTATTCTGTTCATATTGGCCTGATGCCAATGATACACAGGCTTGATTTTGTACTTAGAGTAAGTAATGAAATCAGGTAGTCTACTTTGCTCTTTTGAGAATTTATTTTGTCTCTTCTAGGTCTTTTGTCTTTCTATAAATTTTAGAATACACTTTTTTAATTTCTTGTATCAAATAAGCTTTTACTTTGGAATAAGTTTAGATTTGCAATGAAGTTGCAAAGTTCCCATATTCCTCTCACTGTTCCTCCTAATGATAGCATCCCACATTTTTGCAGTGTATTTGTTCAAACTAAGAAACCAACATCAGTACCTTGCTATGGAGTAAACCCCAGACTATTTGGATGCCATCAGTCTTTCCATTAATATCCTCTTTTTATTCCAAGATCCAATCTAGAATACCACATTTTGTTCAGTCATCCTCCCTCCAGTGTTTTCTGGTCTGGACAAGTTTTCAGACCTTCCTCTTTTTTCATGTATAGTGCTAACAGTCCTGACGAGTACTGATCAAGTGTTCTGTGAAAGGTTCCCCAATTTGGCTTATCTGATGTCTCCCTACAACCCTCAAACAGGACTCGTGGGTTTCTCATTACACAATGTTAAATGCTTTATATTCACATGGTATCACTGGTTATATTAACTTGAAGTCAATTTATTTTTTAAAAGCCTATTGGGATAGGAGTTGCAATGGCTCTATCAGCTGGGAGGATAACTGCTATTTTAAAAACATGGGGATTTCTAATCCATAAACATGCTATTTCTTTATTTAGTTCTTAATTTCCCTCACCTTTTCCAAGCAAAGATTTCTCCCTAGAATCTATATGCATCGATTCATACCCCTATTCCTGTAGTACCTGCTTGTAATTTCCCAGTCTACAGTTATTATCAGCAGGTCAGTTCAGTGAGCTCTAACTTGGCCATTTCTGAAAGTGAAACCAACATTGTCTCAAGTACTTTTTAAAGCCAGACAGAGAAACATAAATGAGAAATTGATATTATTACCCTTGGATACTTTCAGAGTGTGGCCATAATCACAGTCTATATGAAGCCAACCTGCAGTCCTAAAGTTGGTAGACACACAGCCATGAACACGAAACACAGCTGTTCTCAGCACAAAGTGCATCAACTATACAGAATTGACAGCTTCATGTTTAGTTAAAATTTCATAACCTAAAAGATCAAGCATAGGAAAATCATGTTTGATTCTTGATAAAACTATTCAATGATCTCCAGGTTGTGGTAAAATGGACAGCTTTCTGTAAAGAATTCTTTTTTGATGGTATTATAGTTCAGTAAACTCTTTGGGAAAGCAAATGCACAAGAGTCTTAAAATTATTTGTAACTTTGACCTATTAATTCCACTTCTGGGACTCTATAGAAATAATGCTAAAGATAGACAAGCGTGATCCATATTCACAAATATTTTCACTAAAGCACTTCATGATTTTTAGGGGCTGGGGATTGAACCCAGAGCCTTGCATATGCTGAACACACACTTACCACTGAGCTATAGGTTCTCAGTCCTACAGGTTTTGTTTTAAATGATACTATATGAATGTGTAATAGGTATATATAGGCTTATGACACAGCCATTTAAAAATGTTTCTAAAAAGCTCTTAACAGTACTATAATATTAAGCATATGTATATGCTATTTGAATTCAACTTTCAATTTTTTTCAAAGTGTAAAACAAAACACTA
Source organism: Dolichotis patagonum (assembly GCA_004027295.1). Classification (NCBI taxonomy): domain Eukaryota; kingdom Metazoa; phylum Chordata; class Mammalia; order Rodentia; family Caviidae; genus Dolichotis; species Dolichotis patagonum. The sequence goes on along the minus strand of PVJX010011121.1, from coordinate 1,089 downwards.
GAAAATAATATTCCATAATCTTAATGGTTGCTAGTGGGGGTGTAAATGTTTTCATTCACTTTTCCCTACTTGTTGTTTTCATTAATGAACAAAGAAAACATAAGATGTTTTAATCTTTAAAAACTTACCTTATTACTGAATTTCTGAGCCATAAAGAACTCACTAGCTTGCTCCTGTATTTTATTGATAAGGAAGTTACCTTATCAATAGGAGACACAGAAAGTTTAAAATATTTGTCTAAGCTCCAAAAGCAATTTGGCAGTACTTCTAAAACTGACATTTCCTGACTGGACATAACACCATATTCTGGCCATTTCTGTTGTAATGCGGCCTCCATTTCTACGCCAACGGGATGGGCATGTTTCATAACAACAATATTTAATTAAAATGATTTTTAAATTATTAAGTGAAACTTCTCAAACTTAATATTAACATGCATGCCCTACAACCTGGAAAAGGGAAGGCATCTTGTTTCTAATAAATATTGGAAATGCTAAGTAAAATGGAGTTTTATAGCTTTCCAGCTTTGAGACATAAAGTGTCTCATGAAGAACCCACATTACACTTTATTTATTAAAAGCTCATTGTTCTCTTGTTAGCATTTATTATTGTTTGCTCGCAGTTGTCCAAGCAGAAAGGACAGTATGACATTGTCTGCACACTAGGACTGTCGGTGATGAACCAGCCAATTTTTTATTGTTTAGCACTTACAGACTAATAGTATAGAACCAGCACCACTGATAATTATCCACTGGACCTTTTGCTTAGTTTCAACTATTTCAAACAATTTTCCTAAATGGAAAAAAAACATTTTTAGTTTAACATTTCATAGCGCTGAAAGATAATCTAATGGGAATGTTTAAGGCTAGTCAGTGTTTATCTTATCAAAAGTGGTCGGGTCTATTTGGGTTACTGTTTGGCTTCCAGATAATCAGGCCTATTTTCTAGTTGAAGAACATCCAGCAAAGAACAGCGTTCAAATAGCAGCAACCTGCTATGTTATTTCAGCTGGCAAAGCAGCTATATGAACCCATACAGCTTCCCTGCTAAAAATAAAGGACAGCGCTTTTTACTCCCTGGGGAGTTTGT
>PVJX010011120.1:0-54595 GCA_004027295.1 Dolichotis patagonum | reverse complement strand
CAGTGTGCACTGATCTCAGGGAAGTAACTGGGTCCCCGCCAGGGGCGTGGCCTAGTTCAAGCAGATTCCACCAATCCGCTCGGCGAGGGGAATAACCAGCTGAAGCCACTTCCTTATGGAGTTAGGGCTGTCCTGCCCAAATCCAACATGTCTTCCAGTTGGTTTCCCCTTTCCCGTGGGAGGGTCTTATTCCCATCACTCACCGTGTCCCCGAGAACTGCTGGACTGCCCGACCTCCGGCTTCAGGGCGGCTGAGGTGGGAATTCACGGTGCCTCTGGGTGGGTCGTGTGCAGTGCGGGTCCCGGCGAGCTGCATGCTGGGCTGTTCAGCTCCGGGCTCCGGTGGCTCAAGCCAGTCGCTTTGGCGCGGATCACTTGTTCAGGTCGGGCGGAATTCAGGCGTCTCGAGGCGGGTGCTGTGCTCGCCGATCTTATCTTCACTAATAGTAGCCCAGGACCTCTTATTCGAGCGGGTTTTTGCAATTTAGTTTCTTTCTGTGTTGTGAGATTCTATCTCTCTCTGTTTGGGTCTCTCCAGGGTGTTTTATTCTGGCATTTGAGCTGTCTCTCTCAGAGAGGGTCTCTCTCCTGCTACTTACCAGTCTGCCATCTTGTCTCTTTCCCTGCTTTGTGTATGTTTTGAAGCCAAGTGGGTTACTCACAATATTGATTTTTCCAGCCCAAGAGCAAGGAGTATCTTTCTATTTTTAAAACACCTCTTTGAGTTTTCATTGTATTTTATAGTTTGCATTAGAGATCTTTTTCTTCTTTGGTTAAATTTATGTAAAGGTATTTTATTTATATTTTTGTAGATAGTATGAGTGGGATTGCTTTCTTGATTTCTCTTTTTTTTTTGGTACGGGGGGGTCAAACTCATGACCTTGTGATTGCCAGATAGGTGCTGTGCTGCTGAGCTATATCCCTGGCCCCTCTTGATTTCTTTTTATGGCCTGTTTGTTATTGGTGTATAAAATGTTACTTTCTTGTGTTGATGTTGTACCCTGAATCTTTGTTGCGTTCATTATGTCTGTAGTTTTGGTGGTGGTTTTAGGGTTTTGTGCATGAAAGATGCTGTCATATGCGAAGACAGCTAACTCGACTTCCTCTTCCTGGTCTGCAGGCCTTTTTCTTTCCTCTCATTGCTCCAGCTGAGGCTTCCAGGACTGTGCTGAAGACAGTGGCGGCGGACTCCTGGGTTGGCTTTCCGCCGTGGAGCGTGGTATTGGCAGGGGTCTGTCCAGTGCAGCCTTTATCACGTTGAGCTGTGTTCCTCTATATCTGTCGAGTTGAGAGTTTTATCATGAGAGGATCTTGGCTTTTTATTGAATGGTTTTCCTATGCCTGTTGAGATAATCCTAAGGTTATTTTGTCCTTCATTCTGTTGATGTGCTATGTTACGCTTATTGATTTGAATTTACTGACCCAACATGCATCCTTGGGGGAAACTCCACTGATCATGGTGTGTAAACTTTTGATGGAATGTTGGAGTTTGTTAGTATTTTGTTGGGAATTTTGCACCCACCCTACAGTATTGGATACTGTGATGTCTAGTACATAAGAGTGGTCTACGGTTTTTTTTTCCTTTTTCCTTTGTTGTTGTTATTTTTGTCTGGTTTTAGTATTAAGATAAAACTAGTTTTATAGAATGAGTTTAGTAGAATTCTCCTTTGCCTTTCGGGAATTTTACAATGTTTTATAGAAGTTAACTGTGAAACCACAGGGTTTTTCTTTGTTGGGAACCTTTCTTTACTACTGATTCAGTCTCATTAGGTGTTATTATTTTGTTTAGGTTTTCTCCTGTCTTTGTGGTTTAATTGTGGTAGGGCACATGTGTCCAGAAATTTATCCATTCTTCCAAGTTCTCACATTGTTGGCATAGTTGTTCATAATAGCCCCTGATGCCTGCCTGGCAAGCGCAAGGTTGTGAGTTCCATCCCCAGTACAAAAATAAAAAAGCCCTTGATAATTTTGTATGTTTCTGTGGTGTCACTTGGAATGTCTTCTTTTTAATCTCTGGCTTCATTGTAATCTTTTCTCTTTTTTTTTTTTTTCCTCTCATTGTTAGCTGGGTTAGTGGTTTGTTGGTTTTATCTTTTGAAAAAATCAACTACTTTGTTTTTAAAGTCTTTCATTTACTTGTGCTTTGATCGTATCTCTTTTCTTCTATTAATTTTGCACTTGATTTATTGTTTTCTGTTTCTTTAACTGCATTATTTATTTGAAATCTTTCTATTTTCTTGATGAAGACACTCAATACTGTGAATTTGCCTCTTAATACTGCAATTCCTGAATCTCATAGGTTTGGTAGGTTGTATTTCCATTTTCATTTGTTTCGAGAAAGTTTTAAATTTCTTCACTGCCTCCTTGTAAGTTAAGAACATGTTTAATTTCCACATATTTTTACAATTTCTAAAGTTTCTTATGTCGTTGGTTTCTGGGTTTATTCCTTTGTAGTTGCAGAGGACATGTGATAGAATCTGTTTTTAAATTTTTTTTTTTTCTGTCTTTTTGAAAAGGGTTTCACTATGTAGTTCAGGCTGGCCTTGAACTCCTTTTGTAGGCCAGGCTGCCCTTGAACTTGGAGCATTCCTCCTGCCTCAGCATCCCAAATGCTGAAATTATAGGTGTGTATCACTACATCTGGCTGCTATGATTTTGATTTATTTTTAATTTGTTGGTCTTCGTTTTGTGACTTACCATGAAGTCTGTCCCACGTAATGGTGGGTGAGAAAAGCGGCTTCTGCCATTGCTGGTTGAGCTGTCCTGTGACTCTCCTAGTCTGCCAGATCTGGAGTTTGCCATAGCATTCTTTTGTTGATGCTTTTAGTCTGGACCATCTGACCGCAGGTGGAAGTGAGGTATCAAAGTCCCCAACTATTGCACTGGAGTCTTTTAATAAGGTTTACTATATGTGATTGGTGCTCCAGCATTGGGTGCATGTGTGTACATAATTGATATCCTTCATGTTAGATTGATCCGTTTGTCATTATATTGTGATTTCTGTCTCTCTGCAGTTCTGGACTGAAAAGTCCATCTGACATTAAGATAGCTGCTTCTGCTTGTGTCTGACTTCCGTTCGAAACAACCGGCCACCCCTGTACTTCCAGCCTCGGGTCTTTGTTGGTGGAGTGAGTTCCTCGTCAGCGGCCCATCCTTAGTTACTGTTACTATCCTTTCAGCCACTCTGTCTCTTTGTTAGGAAATTGGACCTGTTTTTACATTCAATGTTACTATTCTAAGGGCAGATTTCTTCCTGCCATTTTGTTGTTTTCTGGTTTTTTTTGTTTTGTATGTTCTTTGTTCCTTTGGGTCTTTTTATTTTTGTGGTTTGATGGTTCTCTACAGTGATAAAGCTGATTCTGTCACTGTCGTGTCTGTTGTATAGGTGAGCAGTGAGTTTTATTTTCTCGTGTTGGTAGTCATGTTGGCAGGTTATATCCTTTTGCTGCCGCTGTGGGCCCTTTAACCATTTATTATAGAAATGCTCCACTGATGATGGATTCCTTAAGTGTGCTTGTCTTGGGAAGTCATTATTTCTTCTTAATTTCTGAAAGATAGCTTTGCTGGGTATATTTGTTGGCAGCTTTTTCCCCCTCCTTTTAGAAGTTAGAGCTAAGCACTGTGGTGCACGCCTGTAATCTCAGCACACAAGAGTCTAAGGTGGGAGGATTGCCAGGAATTTGAGGCCATCCTGGGTTACATAGTGAGTTCAAGGCTGACCTGGAGTACTTAGTGAGAGTTTGGCTCACAAAGTCAAAAAAGAAAAAGAAGGACCCCCCCCCCAAGATGTTAAATGTGTCATCTCTCCTCTGTAATGTTTCTGTTCAGAAATCTGCTCATTGTCTAATGGGGCCCCCTTATGTGTAATGTGGTACTTATGTCTTACTGTTTTTAGAATTCTCATAGTAATTACCTTTTTTTTTTTTGGTACCAGGGATCAAACTCACAACCTGGTGCTTGCTAGGCAAACGCTTGTGGTGCTAAGCTAAATCCCCAGCCCTTGTTTTTAGAATTCTCTATTGTGGACTGTGACAGTTTGGAACGTGTGGTGGAGGGCCTTTTCAGATCTGTTCTAGGGGTTCATTGACCCTGCTAAACCTGGGTGATCAGTTCTTACCCGAGGTTTGGGAAGTTTTTATTGACTGGATTTTCTATGTTTCGCCTCCTCCTTTTTTTTTAAATCGGTACCAGGGATCGAACTCACGACTGCCTGTTTGCAAGGCAGGCGCTTATGCCGCTGAGCTAAATCCCCAGCCCTGTCCTCCTTTTTGAATAACCAGTCTTGGTGGCTGGATGAGTTGTTTCATGTTCAGAAAGTCTTGGTTCAATATAGTCTGTCTTGGAAGCTCTGAGTTGTATTTATTTTTAGCGAAGTGAATTGCCGAGCTCTGCGGTTTTTTTTTTTTGTTTGTTTGTTTTTTTTTTGTTTTTTTTTGGTACCGGGGATCGAACTCACGACCTTATGCTTGCCAGGCAGGTGCTTAAGCCACTGAGCTAAATCCCCAGCCCGAGCTCCGCGTTTTTTCCTGCTTTTTTTATTTTAAAGAGAATAAAAGAAAACAATGGGGAGGATATTGGATTTCAAAAACAAGACAGTAGGAAATCATGGTTACTGTCATGCACAGTGTTATCCTCTAAATAGATGCTCAGACCACCAGACATAGGCGTGCAAAGCAAGCACCAAGATGTCTCCTCAGTTGCCCTCATGTCAGAAATTTCAGGTGCATGACTGTGTGACTTCTAATTTCTCTTGTGTCTGTATCTTCTGGACTTGTTTTGGGTGGGCTAGAGGACTGAGATTGCACCCCTTCTCATTGAATTTCCCCAGGGCCAGTGGCGAGGCCTCGGGGGCGTGGCCTCCCTTTCTCTGGGCCTTCACTGGCTTTCTCACTGGGGGGGCGTGGCCTCCAACCGGCAGGCAGTGGGCTCATGGGATGGAGTGGTTGTTTCTAATGAATTGCCCGTTACATTCTAAAGTTCCAAAATGGCCAACAGACCATAGAAAGATACCGCTCCGACTAGAAGCCAACAGCTTCAGAAAACTGCTGGCCTTGATTCAGGGCCCTGATCCAAGTTTTTTTTAGCACATGTCTGTTTTTGCTGGACTTCTCATTCCAGTCGTGAATTGTTTTCCTTCTTTTGTTGGATTTTCTGTTTGTAGGTTCTTGCAAGTCAGGTTTCTTACTGAATTGCTGTTTCGTCAATTCCTAGGTTGCTCTCCTGTGGAACCTGTGTCGGGGAATCACCTGTTCTGTTGGGGTGTCATGTTGCGTGATTCCTGGCCCATCCAAGCTCCTGTGGCTGTGCAGTATTGTCTGCACTTGGGGCAGAGCAGTCGCCTTTTGTGACTTCATGGATTGGCTTGTTAGGGAAGATTTTTTCCTGTAGATGCGTCGTAGGTTGTTGGCTGGGTGTGGTGCTTTGCTCTGGTCCTGAGTGGGCACATGCCTGGAGTCTCTGTGTAGATTCCTTGCCGCTGTTGCACCCAGTGTGGCGTCTCTAAGCATCTCCCTGGAGACCCGATGCAGGTTTACTTGTGGGACTTTGCAGTGGGCGGAGGTGGCTGGGTGTGTTGTTTGCTGAGTGCCGATTTCACCTTGGCCAGTGACCTATAGGGGAGAGGCCTCAGCCTTGCAAGGGCAGATGCTCCTGTCGGTAGGGCCTTCCCCTGGGACAGATGTGGACTGTGGCAGGTGTGTCCCATGTCTTGTAGTGGTGAGTGCTGCTTGGGGGATGGCTCCAGCCCCAGGGCATGCAGTCCTTGGCTCTTCAGCTGATGGGGGTAACAACTTCCTGCCGCGATGATCACCAGTCCCCATGTGTGGGGCCCTGCCTGGCCTGAGTGCTGGGATCCCTGTTGTGTGGGTGGGTCTCATTGGGCTCCTGAAGCGCGGTGCTCTGTGTGAGGGTATGGCGGCCAGGCTCGCGGCCAGGCTCCTGTCTCATAGGTAGCAGGGGCTGAGACGGTGACTCCATTCACAGGGTGGCACTTTGCCCAAGCTAGTAGATCTTGGGACGGGAGTGGGAGACAGGGTGAGTGCTTGTTCCCAAGAGAACTGCTCCTCTCCACCTGGCTTCCATGACTGGGCCTTCCCTGGTGGTGATGGAGTCTGCCAGGCTGTCCTGTGTCAAGGTCTCCAGCAGCGGCTAAGCTCGCCTGGGGCTCGCTCTGCCCCCTGCAGCCCACTCTCCTCTGCTGACCGCCACCTCTCCCCGTGAAGTGTGGTCTTCATGCATTCACTGTCACGATCCTCTCTGCGCAGCATGCGGGTGCTGGGCACCTCTGTCTGCCTATGTTGGCGTTCTCCAGATTCAGGTTTATTTCTGAGTGTGAGGCCTGAGAGTCCCAGCTGCACAGCAAGCCACCTCATCCCTAGACTGCATTTCCTCCGCAGAGGCAGGGAGCTCCGGGTACCTTATGGGCAGTGACCAAACCAGGCAGTTTCTACTTGGTCTCTACTTACCTTGTATCTTTTTTTTTTTCTCATCTAAACCTCAACAGTTTACAGTTGTCAGGTAATTGTCACTCATTCTGGTTCAATTTAATAATAAAGTGGAAGCTATTTTATTAGGGTTAAACCAAATTAAAATTCTTGCCCAAGAGCGAGGCAACTTGGAAACATCCCGAGGCTGGATGAGCAGGTGGAACAGGTTCCGCAGCCCGGGGTGGGCAGGATCTGTGTGTGCCCTTCTGGGAGCTCTGTGCTCCCTGGCTGAAGTCTGTTTTGGTTTAAATTCTTGCCACGCTGAGCTGGTAGATTTGGTTTGCTTCATCATTTTATTAAAAAAAGAAAAATCCAATGTCATACAGTTTTTTCTTTCATAATTATTAAACATTTACTTGTACTGGAAATCCATGTATTAATGAGACAGTCTTTAGAGGAAAAGTGGAACTTCAGTGGTGTGCCTGAAAAGAATTGTCAGCCCTTTGCTATTGTTATTTATTTGTCTTGTTTTGTTTGTTATTTTTCTAGTAATCTGTGTTGTTTTGATTTTCCCTCTAATGCAGAATGGAGAGGTATACCTGTAGAGGCTTATATATACCTAGAACTTCTCCTAAACAGTTTAGATTATAAAGTAAATGTGTGATAAAATGAACAGCTACTTTGAAGAAAAAGAGACATTATGGTATCCATTGCTGATTCTGTATTGTCATGCTGTGAAATCCAGTAATGCTATTCTTTGTTCAGAGTGGTTTTACTCTGTTTTGTATTATTTAATCTCAACATACATGAAGGTGTGGGCAGCTATTTTGACGAGAACAAGAGACATTATGGCAGCCATTGTTAATTTTCCTGTTGTCTGGGTTTGAAGGCCTGTAATGCCTTCATTACTCTGTTCTATACTATTTTGTTTTGTATGAATTCATTGTGTGTGAAGATATGGACAACTATTTAGAAGAAAACAAGAGACATTATGGTTGCCACTGTTGATCTCCTGTTGTCTTGCTTTGAAATCTGTGTCACTTACATTGCTTTCTTCTGATCTGCTTTGTTTTGTTTTGTTATGTTTAATTTCACCCTTAAAAAAAAGAATCATCAGCCCTGTGTTCCCGCACCACCCTCCCCTGCCCTGGCTCCTGGGCTGGGGGCTGAGTCTCGGCTTGGGACAGGAGCAGGGAGTGGAGAGCCAGTGTCCCAGCACCAGCAGAGCTGGCCCTGACTGGAGCCTGCGGCCCAGGCCCAGACTCCACCTTGGTGCCGGTCCAAAACCGGCTTCTCCAGCCCCAGTGTCCAGGCCACCAGGTAGGCAGGCAAGCCCAGTGGCTGTGGGCTCTGGCCTGGCCCCAGTGCCAGACTGAGGAGTCCTCACTTTCCAGTCCTGGGGTCCTGGCAAGCATGTGGCTCTTCCCAGGGTTAACATCTTTATCCATAAAGATGAGTAACAGCGCCTGCGATGCAGGGTCACTGTGAAGGTCGTGTTCATTGGTATATGGAAAGCCTGAAGGCCACGCCAGTTCCCCCAGGAAAACCGAGGCAGCTGATTTTCTTTTCAGGACTCTAGGGAGGTGCATGTTAGACGAGGATCCAGCTGTATGTTTGCAAGGAACGTGTGTTTACGTTTTCAAGGACGCAAGCCTGAATTCTTTTTTCTTTTTTCCAGGGAATGCAGAGAGCAACTAATGTCACGTACCAAGCCCACCATGTCAGCAGGAACAAGCGCGGTCAAGTGGTGGGCACGCGCGGTGGCTTCCGAGGGTGTACGGTTTGGCTGACAGGTATGGCCAGCAGGTGGGAGACGCACTCTGCACAGGGTCCCACTCCCCACGGTGGATGCAGTCGGGATGTGCTGCTGACCTGCGCTAATAAAAATAAGAACAGACCTTAAAATACAGAAGAGCAGTGCTTACAGGCAGCACTGGGCTGTAGGGTTCCGCTGCTTGACTTTTGAGCTCTGTTCTCATAATTGGAGCAAAGACAGCACCTAACTGATGTGGTTGCTGAATTGTGACACATTGCTTTCTGGTCATTCCTTATCTTTCTGAGATTTCAGGTGAGTGAAGTAAACCCAGAATGCATCTTAAAATGACTCTTCAGTAGATACTATGCTAGATTGAACTTTGACTGCAAATGTGACCCTGATTCTGCTCGAAGAAGCTGATTGTGTAAACTGCATGGGGAGAAAGGGGAAGGGACCAGGGAGTGCTGCAGGTGGTGTCTTAAAGCTTCTCCCATCGTCTCGTGCAGTGGTTTTCCCAGGACCTCCTTCTGGGCTTAGCTACAGTAGGCTAGGAGGAGGGTGGATTGACTCCAGAGTTGGGGGAGAAGCTGAAAAAATGTTGCATCCTTTTGCATATAGAAATCACATTTAGAATTCTGCTGTGTCTTGCCAGGTTGCCCACTACCATTTTATACCAGTTTCTCCCATCTGCAGCAGCATAAGGACCAGCTTTGTTTTCCAGACGCTTTGTCAGCACTGGATATAGCCGGTCCTAAGAAATCGGTGCCGATAGTCAGAAAAAATATTCTGTCTTTAAAATTACATGGTGCAGACAGGGCTATTTGTTTTGCTATAAAAGAAGGCCTAGAAAGCTGGGTGTGGTGGTTCACACCTGCACTTCCAGCGCACTGGACAGGCTGAGGCAGGAGAATGGCAAGTTGTGGAGTTTGGCCTGGGTAACTCGGCTACTCAGCAAGACCCCGTCTTGTGAAATAAGAGGGGGCTGGGACGTTGCTCAGCGTGAAGGCCCTAGGTTCAGTCCCTGGTGGCGCAACAGAAAGAGATGCAGGAGACCCTCATCTTTCCTATGGCCTCATTCTTTCTTCTGTCTAGACTGGTAAGTTGTTGCTTTTCTGTTGCCCAGGGTAGGAACAATTTTGTTCTGTTCTAATACCTTACATTTCTGTAGTTGTTCATATTTCAGTTGTGTAAGTAAATTGATTCAGTACTTACCGTCTGTTCTTTTACTATGGCATGTTCAGTCAAGTCTCAGGTTTATTTGTTCAGTTGATTGGTTGATTTAGTGATGCTGGCAACTGAACCCAGGGCCTTGTACATGATAGGCAAGCATGCTGCCACTGAGCTATATTGAAACCAGCAGTCCCCCTGCCTCAGCCTCCTGAGTAGCTGAGATGGATGCCCGCCTGCGCAGTAGCTTTCCATTTTCCATTTGATACCCTTTCCTCGCTTCCTTTTAGAAGTCTGGCTTTCTCCTGGGAGTCCTCCATCTGCGGTTGATTTCTGTGTGTTGTGTGTATCATCTGTCGTCTCTGTATACGCCCTGGTTAGGAGGACCCTTTTCTGGGGACCCTCGGCCAGCTCTGTCCTTGTTAGGTTTCCACTTGCTCAGGGTCTGTTCCGTGCATGCCTCAGGAGTGGTGTCAAACGTCCCTGGGCCTTGTCTGACATCAGGAGTGACAGGGCTGTGTGTTCGTTATGACCACATTTTGTGTCATCATGAACGTTTTATAAGAGAGTGAACAATCTCCCAGCCCTCTGTAGGGGTTTAGTTCTTGGGATTGCATGGTATCTGAAGGTTCCTCTGAGGGGATATGGATCTAGATGTTGGATGCTCTGTTTTGTGGTATATTCTGTGTGTCTCCTCACTATGATTCTGAGTGCTGTCGATATGACTTTGGGGATTTGCTTTTGGTCTGGGCTGTCATAGTCTTCAGTTCTTCTCCTGCTCTGGGGGTTCCTTTCCTGCCTGGTGGCCAGCTCGGCCATCAAACCCCGAGGTGGGCTGTGGTTTCTGCTTCAGATGGAGCAGAAAAATCTCACATGTGGTTTCTGCTTCAGATGGAGCAGAAACATCTCTCAGATGTGAGAACAGTGCTCTGCTGTATCTGGGGCCCTTTCCTCCACCTGTGTCAGAGCACGCGTGGAACTTTTCCATATGTACTGTGAGAATTTGTGGTCAAAAGTCACAAGAAATGGGGGGATCTCCTATGACTGGGTCCTCCTGGAATTTTATTTTGTTTCACTTTATGTATTTTTGGTCTTTTTGAGAGGATCTTGCCATGCTGTTTAGGCTGGCCTTGAACTCATTTTGTAGCCCAGGCTGGCCTTGGATTCACAGTGATCCTCCTGCCCCAGCCTCCGTAGTGCTAGGATTACAGACTCGCACCACCACGCCCGGCCCCAGGGGTTTTGTACAGTCCACTTTGCTTATATAGTAATTGTTACTGACTGTACTGTTCCGTGCAGTCTTGTAGTTTTGTGTCCTGTTATATATCACAGTACTATGTGTAAAAGTTACACAGATAAAAGCAGAGTCATCCAGGTGTTCCCTTTGACAGTTTCTTCGTTCTGAGTATTGTAATATACAGACTGTATCCCCTAGTTAGGGACCTGGTCTCGGACCAGAACTCTGTCCTTGACAAGGACACTGGATGTGTTAAGGGGACCAAGTGGGTGCAGTGCCCAGCTGAGTCAGGTGCTGAAATTGGTCATCACTTTCCATGCTCATCGGTAACATCTTGGTGCCCTGGGTGTAGACACAGGTGTTAGAGAGGAGTCACCAGAGCCGGTGCTCCTGGCTGTTTCCCAGGTGACAGGGGAGGCGCTTGTGTTTCCGGGGAGGTGGCTGTGAGTGGTGGCTAGGACTCAGCCCGCCACCCATCCCGGGTCCCTGTGCCGGGAGTCACTGCTCTGCACCGTCCTGCTGCAGGCCTGTCGGGGGCAGGGAAGACCACAGTAAGCATGGCCCTGGAGGAGCACCTGGTCTGCCACGGCATCCCGTGCTACACCCTGGACGGCGACAACATTCGCCAGGGGCTCAACAAGAACCTGGGCTTCAGCCCCGAGGACCGGGAGGAGAACGTGCGGCGCATCGCAGAGGTGGCCAAGCTGTTCGCAGACGCGGGCTTGGTGTGCATCACCAGCTTCATCTCGCCTTACACGCAGGTGCGCGGGCTGCGGGCAGGGCTCGGAGATGAGACCTGGGATGTCCAAGCTGAAACAACCGGGATGTTTGTGCGCTGAGACTCCCTGAGTGATTCAGCTCCCGAGAAACCTGCTAGAAGTTGAGCAGGGAGAAGTGTAACAGAGTTGAGCTCAAGCCAGGACCCAAATGATTTCAAGCTGGACTTTTTCGTTCAGTAAACCTGTATCTGGTGAGAGCAGTGGGAACGGGGTTTGGGCTCTGTGCAGAGCACATCTAAACCCACGGTATTTGTATTCGGACAAGCAGTGTGGGTTCTGTGTATTTTTTGTGGTCATGTTTGTTCACTCATACATAATTTTTGACTGATTTTCTAACACCTCTGAACTGGGCATCTTGGTTCTGAAGAGAAACCCACCAGTTCCTGTGAGAGCAGTTTCCGTGTCCTGAGGCAGGGGAGGAGGAAGATGAGGATGAGGATGGTGAAGCAAAGAGAGGGCCGTTTGTGATAGTGGGGCTGCAGGAGTGTGGTGTCAGGCCTGGGCTGGGCTGGGCTGGGGAGCTGCCGTCTGTGCAGGAAAACCGTGTGGGGCTCTGTGGCTCCCTTACCCCGTAGGAGTGACAGTTTGAGACCGCGATGCGAGATGCTGTCACATGTTCGTGTGTCTGTGATGACCGTTGGGAGCCTGGCAGGAGGATGCAGTGGAGGTGGGGTCCAGTTTGCCAGCAGTGGTGCCAGCTGTGCTGGGGAGAAGGGAGTGAGTTTAGATGGCCATGTGGGAACAGGAGCGATCGGATGAATTTGGGGCTCTTGTGCCCTGCAGGGAGGGCTTGGAGGAGCACTTGCCACAGGCTGAGAGGGTGGGCTGTGGTAGGGAGGACAAGGTGGGAGGCTCTCACAGCCCGGAGGGAGGGTAGTGAGTTTGTAGATTCTCTGTCCCATCACAGCTGTGTTTGTTCATTCACTCGGTGAGGTGTTTTGGGTGCATCTGTATCTGGAAGTTGGGACTGGGGTCTTGGTTCTTAAAATCAGCCCAGTAGTGTGGGTACACGTTATTAATAGAGCAGCGAGTGCAAGTCCAGCACCTCAGCCTAGTGCAGCAGGGTCTCTGGAGAGCTTAGCAGGATGACTTGAGTTGCTTCCTCTTACCCTGGAACCAGGACAGTGTGACTTGGAGCAACTGGGCACTGATGCAAAGGCCATCAATGTGGTTTGGACCAGAGGTGTGAGGCTGACTGGGGAGGCAAGGGCGCAGACTGAGTTGGTGTCGTGTGTAGAACTAAAATCTGCAGCATGTGTGACCCCCATCAGGGGAATGGGAAGGAACCAGAATAACCCTCAAACGTGGTGAGTGGTGGTGTTACCCTTCGATGTGGTCAGTGCACTTGACAGGAAATGCAGGCTTGGAGCAAAGAGAATGGATTTCACTTTGGATGTGTTAGCTCCAGATACCCATGGGCCAACCAGGTGTGTTAGAAGAGGTTGGGAGAGTGTGTTTGCTACGGGAATAGGTGAGGCCCAAGCTTAGGCCTTTGGAGAGATGATGTAGCTTACATTGTGAAGGCAGTGCTCCAGGGTGATGCCGTGGACTGGGGAGGTGCTAGTGATGTGGGAGGAGCCAGGCCGAGGGAATGTGCTGTAGCAAAGAGCCCTGTCACACTGCAAAGTGCACGTGGCACAGGGAAACTTTCTGTGTGATTTGTATCTTGGGCGTGTTCTTCACTGCTGGGATATAATACCTGATCCCAAGGGTTAAAGGAGGCAAGTTTATTTTAGCTCACAGTTTGTAGAGGTTTCAGCCCACATTTGGCTGGCTCCAAGGCAGGGTGGCATGGCAGAGGGACCTGGAGGAAGAACAGTCCATGGCAGGGCAGGCAGGAAGCAGCTCAAGGGAGGCGGAGGGAGCTAGAGGCCTGTAGGCCACACCCCCAGTGAAACACCTTATTCTACCGGGCTTCACCTCCCAACATCACACTCAGCTGTAGACCCATCAGTGGACTGATCCACTGTGAGTATCATGACCCTGTGACCTCTCCAAAGCTCCAGTAGGAGTGCGTGAGGCTTTGGGGGGACACTAGTTATAAGCCATTACAATTTGTTAGTTTATTTATTTATTTTTTTGATGTATGCGATTGCCTTGTCTTTATTATTGCCAAGAGAAAAAGCCATTGGAGAGAGTGAGGCTGAGGCTTCAGGTAGAGTGGGGAGAAAAGGCCTCTGGGAAGGGAGGAGCTGGGATAGTGCGTGGTACGTGGGGGAGAGTAAGGTGGGGATGAGGTCAGTTTTCACAACCGAGAGCTGAATGAGAGGTTCCTGGCTGTACTTCTCTTTTTGAAATAGGTAAAGGTGGCCATCTGGTGAGAGTGGCTGGTAGGTGTGGTCAGTTAGGGGAACCAGAGGGAGGTGGCAGAGACTTGAGTGAAGGGAGCGGGCACAGTGGGTGATTTAGGGACCAGCTGTGAGCATCTGGCCCTGGCTCTGGTGTACCCACTTGCTTGAGGTCAGCAAGGTGGACTTTACCCTGCGGGGTTTGAGTGAAGGCAGAAAGCAGGAAGGATTGTCTTGGAAAGGATGAGGTGCCCCGGAGGACGGAGTGGAGAAGTAGAGGTCGGAAGCTGTGCAGAAAAGTGGAGCTGGGGGCTGGAGGAGGAGTGTACTTGGCTGTGTCTGGTCCTGGAGTGGGGAGCCAGCCAGCTTGGGAGCAGGGGCGCTGCTCTCTGAGGTTGCTTTCATGTCAGCAGAGGTGGGGCTGGGGGCAGCTGCAGTCCAGCTAGACTCAAGTTCACGTTTCCTGTAGATTTAGGCAAGGTTTGTACCATCCATGGTGCCTGCAGGGAACTCTGCAGGGTCCTGGATTTAGACCACAGTGTGGCTTTAAAAATTACTGTGAAGAAGCAATGTTAAGGTAATAGCATCTTGGATTTATTTGTTTCAGTTTTCAGTTTATATTTTAAAAATATAAATGAAAATGCACCTGGCGTGCTTTCCCCTAGCTTGGGTGAAGAGCACTTCTGCTTCCTGTTGGGTGGGGGTGTGGTCACTTTGTACTGTTGATGCCTGTGTATTTTGTCTCTCAAGGACCGTAACAACGCCCGGCAGATCCACGAGGGTGCCAGCTTGCCATTTTTTGAAGTGTTTGTCGATGCACCTCTGCATGTTTGCGAACAGAGGGATGTCAAAGGGCTCTACAAGAAGGCACGAGCCGGAGAAATTAAAGGCAAGTGAGACTTTCCTCCCAGGCTTCTTGGGGCAGTTTGCTGCCCGTCTCTGGGTCCAATGCTCCTTTCTAAGGATGGTCTCGGTGGCCTGGGGCTCCTCCCCACTGGCAGGCTTGGCCCAGGGAGCCTGCTGGTCGCTAGACAGACCTGGGCTCTGGAGGTGGCGAAGCCTGCTTGGCTCCGCAGGTGGCTGGCGTGAGATCACAGCTGTCATCGCTAGTAGAGGAGTCACCTGCATTTGAAGCATCTGGATGGCCAGGAAACCTGCTGCTCATACACTCAGCACTTGCTGTCCCTAGTGTGTCCTGGGCAGCACTGTTGAGTTAGATTGGATTAGCACCTTACCCACATGCCTTGCTTCCGAGGGCGTGTCTCTCTCGATGCCCTTGGCGGCAGTCGTATTTTGAGGTGGAGCCCAGGTTCCTTTCCACCAGGAAGGGGAGGGTGAGCTCAGGTGGCCGGTGGGGCTGCGCTGTCCTCTGTGCTCACTCCCTCTGTTCCTTACCCACCTGCACATGGGGAGGTAAGGGTTTGAGGCCAGTCAGCTGTGCTGTCTCCTTGGAGCTCCCTGTGAATCTGTCCTTTCCTGGCTGGCCACTTCTGGTTTGGTCAGTGGTGAGCACAGGTGAGTGCATGAACCAGGGGCCATGCAAGTGTCTTCTGATGCCAGTCCTGGTGCATTAGCATTAATGGAAACAGAGGACACGGCCACTTTGGGAAACCAACAATGGGCAAGGGTCATTTCAGGGTCAGTGATTCCCTCAGGTTACTTCTTTTGGCCTTAGCCGGGTTCCATTCCCCATGCCCCCTCTCCAGGTCTGTGAGTTCTAGATTTTGGTGTTCAGTTTCTGGACCTGAAAAGAGAAAGTTAAAAGGGGCAGGAAAACACTTGTTGCTCTGGGCTTTTCTGTACTTGGACAGCGGAGCGCGTTCGAACTTGGGGCAGATCTGCCAGTCATGGTGGCCCAGACACCCCCGCCTCCCCCTGCCTCCCACTGGCGCCCTCATGCTACCTCCTGGGGGCTCCAGGGCGAGTGACCCTGCCTTGCATCCCTTTCACCCCTGAAGCTGGCACTGTCTTCCCTGGGAAAGAGCTGGCCAGCACTGGAGTGGGGAGGCGTGAGCTTTCCCTCTGACTGGTGTCACCCTTGGGTGGTGGCCGAGTTTTGTGTGTATTTGACACAGAAGGGCCAGGTGAAGAGCCCAGATCCCCAAGTCTCTGTACCTTTTACTGAAACTGTAACTGGCTGTGCTGCTTTTGCAAGGGTGCCTCGGTGAAGGGGGAGATTTGTTCTCCCGGCTGAGGGGAGCTGTTGTGGTCGGGACAGCAGGATTTCTATGTCTTTAAAATCAAGCATAGTGTGACTGAAGCATGCAGGTGTGAGCTGGAATGACAAGGAGGGAAGTGGCCGCTCAATGGGCTTTTCTCTGCGCTTTGTCTGTTGGGTGCCTCGGGTGCAGAGGTTAGCAAGAGCAAATCCAGTGTCCTTGGGACGGAGGCTGTGTTGTGTTGGTTTCTTTTTGTTTTCTCAAGCGCAGCTGCATTCAGCGTAGACTTTGATAGAAGGTTCCTTAGCTTAATGTGTGTGAGTGTGAGTGAGTGTGTGTGTGGTACTTACGCACATTGGTTTTAGCTTTGTCGTGGTGCTAGAGGTCTTGATTAAAGGGTTGTTCAGTTTTTTAAAAAATTGTTTACTCTTCAACGTGGTGCTCAGTAAGTTCCCTCTCGTGCATTTCAGACCTGAGATGGTAGATATCGTGGAAGGGATGGTGTTTGGGGAGCTCAGGGTTTTACAGATCTTCTGATGACATTTGCTGGACAGTAAATACATCCCCAGGCCAGCTGCTCTGACATCTCGGTCATTTTGTGAGGCTTCTCAAGTAGTTCCATGTTATCAACTTGCCCGTTAGTGTTTTCCCCCAGCAAGTCTTATCAGGTTTGTTTTTTTTGTTTTTGTTTTTGTTTTTTGGGTACCGGGGATCGAACTCACAACTGCGTGCTTGCAAGGCAGGCGCTTATGCCACTGAGCTAAATCTCCAGTCCTCCCAGCAAGTCTTTATTGGCACCACCTACGGGATATATCATCCAGAGGCAGAACTGCAGATTTCCATGTCAGGCCAGGGCTCTTGCTGTGGGGCTGGGGCCAGGTGGGTCCCCAGTGCGGGGCACCGTGGGCGTGGCCCATCCTGGTGCATACCCATGTTTGAGAATCGGAGTGGAACAGTTAGTCTCCTAACCAGAAGTTTTTTTTATTGAAACTATTTTAATCTGTGACCCGTCACTAACTACTGTTGGGAACACTGGTGATTTGGAAATTTTTCTTGCATTCAGGACTTTGGGTGACGCTTAGAAATAGGAATAGAAAAGGCATGAACGAGCTGATGAGTCATTGTGGTGAATAAGATGTCTTTTAACACAAATCCACACAGGAGAAAGTGAAAGACAGAAATATGAACAAAGGCTGCAAGAGCTTAAGTTTGCATGTGCTGGGGAGCAGTGGACTGGGACTCTTTCCTGTGTCCCGGTTGGGGACCCTGACTCCTGTGACTAACGCGGCCCAGTGTGCCCCTTCAGAGGAGAAAAGAGGGTTTAAGTTGTGGTCTCCTGGGGAAGGAGTGTCCCTGCCGTCCTGAGCGTGTGTCATAGCCCAGACGGGATGTGGTCAATTTTGGTGTCCACCGAGACTTGCTCTCTGGAAACTAACTGCTGTCTGCTGCCTTTTAAAGGTTTCACTGGGATCGATTCGGAGTACGAGAAGCCGGAGGCCCCCGAGCTGGTGCTGAAGACGGACGCCTGTGACGTGAACGACTGCGTGCAGCAAGTGGTGGAGCTGCTGCAGGAGCGGGTGAGGGCCGCGGGGGCCTTGGCACCCGGCAGTAAATAGGACAAGTGGTAAAAGCCTCATAGTGCTAGCGCTGTGTGTGTGTGTGTGTGTGTGTGTGTGTGTGCACGCGCGCGCGATGGGTGTTCAGGTGTCTCAGTCCGTGTAAACTTCAGGAAACTCGGGAGTCAGGAATACTTTGTTCATCACGTACATTCCTAAGAGCCGTGGTCTGGCCGTGGTGGTGGAGGCCTGAAGCTGCTGGTCTTAGAGTTGTGAAGCTCGCATGTGTGGTGAAGCTCACTTCCCTGGATGTTTCGGCGGTGCCTGTGTCTTCCCAGTGACAGCTGGCCGCGTCCTGGTGCTGGGTTCTAGGGGGCACCCTCGGGGGGAAGAGAGGGCAGCCCTCTCTGGTGCTGGGTGGGTGGACGCCTGTGGAGGCCCAGGCCGTGAGGGCAGAGGGGGCCGTGTGCAGTGTGCCTTCTTCCCCGCCCCTGCCCGGCCATCCAGCCTCCTTCCTCCGCTCCTCAGCTGCTTGTCGCGTTACTGTCACCCCTGCCGGGTTTCTGGGGGAGTCCTGGCTGCGGGCTGTGGAAGCCGGCCTCCTCGAGCCCCAGCGTCCAGTGTGTTAGACGCTGAAAGCATTTCCAGGTCTGAACTGAGTGTCTGGCCTCTGGATTTTCCCCATTACCAAGGGTCTGCCAGGCACTTCCCTTGGGCCTTCCTTCCCAGCTGACTTACTTGTCCAGATGTCTTCCCTGGGTAGACCCAGTGGAGCCTCAGTGCATTTCACTGTGAAGGTTTCTCCCAGCTTTGTTTGGTCCTCGGTGCACAACAGCTATCACAGATGAGTGGATAAAGAGAAAGTATCTATACATAATGGGGTACTGTTCTTCCATAAAGATGTACTTGAGTCTTTGGTAGGAACATGGATGCATCTTGAGACCATAGCGTTCAGTGAAAGAAATCAGACACACAAGCTTACATACTGCATGGTTTCTCTACTGTGAGAAACCCAACATATAAATAAAGAGCTGGGCATGGTGGCGCATCCTTGTCATCCCAGCCTTTTGGGAGGCTGAGGCAGGAGGATCACAAGTTCAAGTGCAGCCCGGGCAGCTAGGAAGGGGGGTCCTCACTACGGTGTGACTGGTGTGAAGTGAACCTTGCAAGCACACTTCTTTCCTCCAGGGCAGTTTCCAGAGTAGCACTGCCTCATCATGATGGGTTCTCAGCATCCGTAGGTGCTGACAGGTACTGGTAGGGTGCAGTGAGGGTTAAGGTGGAGGCTGCCTCTCACCCTGCAGGCCCCGTGCCAGGTCCTGCCACGGCACTGGAACAGCCGTGTGTGCTGAGCTCCCGTGTGCCCAGCTCTTCCCACGTGTGAGGCCCTGGTCAGGTCCCGGAGCTGCATAGAGTCCGTGTGGAGCCTGAGGAGTGGTTACCGTGATCTCCGGAGGGAACGGGGCCGAGGAGGGGAAGCTGTATGTCCCGGGGCAGTGGAGTCAGGAGCGAGGAAGGGTGGATTCCAAAGGGCCTTGCAGACTGCTACGCAGGCAGAGGGTGGCCAAGGGCTGCAGGGTGAGGCGAGGCGGGTACAGAAGCTGGTGAGCATTGACCCTGGCGGCTTTGACACAGGGTTGGACAGCACAGGGTTGGACAGCACAGGGTTGGACAGGACAGGGGCAGATGTCCTTGCAGGGCCTTTTTTCCTTGGTGTGTGGGGGGTGATAATGGGGATTGAACCCAGGGCCTTTGCATGGAGCTATATCCTCAGCCCTTTTCTTATTTTTGGTTTTGAGACAGTGTGTTGTTTAGTTGCTCAGGTTGGGCTCAAACTTGGGGTCCTGCATCAGCTTCCCAGAGTGCTGCGGTGACAGAAGAGCACTGTCACACCCAGGCTCCCGGAAATGTTTTTGAGTCAGGTTGCTGAGATCTTTGTGCAGGGTTCTGGTCTGGCAGCCACTTGTGCTGGCTCTTGTTCTTAGACATGTGTGTGTGTGTGGGGGGGGGGGGCCCTGGCTGGGTGGCTTTCTTCTTTTTTCTCTTTTCTTTTCTCTTTTCTTTGCTCTTCCCTTTTCTTTGCTTTTTGGGTACAGGGATTTGAACTCAGGACCTTGAGCTTGCCAGGCAGGCACTGTGCCCCTGAGCTATGTCTCCAGCTTTCTTCTTAGAGTTTGACACAAGTGACTCCATTTTGAGGCACTGAACTGTCCTACCTCAGAAAGCTAAGTGGTTTTTCTAATGTTTATTTTCATTTGTATGGTAAATGGGTGACTTGGGGTATTGCCCCACTTACAATGAAAAGTTCTAAGTAAGTAAAAGTAGCCAGGTGAGGTGACACATGCCTGTAATTCCAGCACTCAGGAGGCTGAGCGAGGAGGAGGGCCGTGAGTTTGACCTAATCTACCCGGAAGGGTGGTGGACGAAGCTGCCTGGGCCTGGTGCCCAGCGGTGCTGTGGAGAGAGAGTTCTTAGATGGCTTCTGCCGTGCTTCTATAAGACCTCTGTGTGGTCCAAGGAGAACTGTGCACAGAGGGTGCTTTAGGGTGGCGATGGCTTTGGTTACCCTGGCACTGTACTGTAACCTCAGGGGTCACCTTGCTGTCTTTCCTCCTGGCGGTGTGGTGTACTTGGGGCCGGCGACCTGGCCACTCATGTGAAGATTGTGCTTGGCCCGGATCTCTCCCTGCCCTCCCAGGCGGCGTCTGTTGTGGGATGGGGTGATGGCAGCTGCCAGGCTCTGAACTGAAGTGATTTCCCAAGCCTCTAATGGTCACTAGGTGGCCTGCTTGGATCGTGCCTGAACTTGGCTGCTCAGGACAGGGGACTGGGCTCTCTGCTGGTGGTTTTAATCTAGAGTGACATTTCAAGTACTGGTTTCGAATGTATGGCATTTACCAATTTTCTAGATGAGGTAAGGGTTTGTCTCTACGCAGCGGTGGTTCTGAGTGGATTTCATCTGTGCACTGGAACCTAGCCATGCGCTGAGCCCGGAGGACAGAGAAGGAAGAGTTACACCACGTACGGACAAGCCCTGGCGTTCGAGGGCACTGAGCAGATCTGGCTCTGGAAAAATTGCAGAGAAGCTTGTCTAACCCCAGGTCAGGGCCCTGGGGAAGACGAAGGTGGAGGGCCTCCTCTGCGGCCGTGAACCTGCTGCGCTCTCCAGGTGCTGACCCCCAGCCTCTGCATGTGCACGGATGCGGCCACGGCGTGGGTGGGGTTTTGGCAAAAAAATAAAGAAGGGTTTGCAGCCCACGCAACTCTTTAAATTTACCATTTCACAGGGCTGATATTTAAGTGTTTGTAGACTGATGGGTAGTATGGCTCACCCCTTGGTACTGATGGCCTGTGACTTGTTGCCTGGGCCTTGCTCAGGGCTTGGAGGGGCAGCCCGGAGCCCCCTGTACCTACGGGCTGGGAGCCTGAGCTCTGGAGAAGAGGGTGGAGCCAGGCACCCTGCCAGCACTCTGGGGAGGCGGCTCAGTGCAGTGGTCCTGGGCCCAATTTCCAGTTCCACCAAAATAAATGAATAGCCGGGCGTGGTGGCGCGTGCCTGTAATCCCAGCATTTGGGAGGCTGTGGCTGGAGGGTCACTGCGGGTTCGGCTCCAGCCTAACTATGTAGTGAGTTCAGGGCCAGCCTGACATGCTTAGTGAAACCTTGTGTCAAAACAGCCAAAATAAATAAATTAAAAAAAATAAAAAGGGAGAGGAGAGGTGAGATGTCTAGGGAGTGTGAAATGTCCTATGGCCTGGCTTGTAACGGGTTTTGTGTTTTAAAGGAAATTTGTGGAAATCAAGGCTCAGTATAACATACACAGATTAGGAAGAGAGCAGTGTCTCTCACAGCCGATACTGGCTGTGCACATCTGAACGAGTCCCACACGTAGGCGGCACCAGTAGCTCAGGCGGCAAGGCTTTCACTGGCATCCAGCTCTTTTGTCTCGCTTGGGGGTGGTTTTGCGCCTCTTGGATGTTTAGTGGTGGCTTTTTTGAGACAAGGTTTCATTACACAGTTCAGGCTGGCCCTGAACCCAGTATGGAGCCCAGGCTGGCCTAGAACTCAGGAACTTGTGGTGATCTTCTTGCCTCAGCCTCCCAAGTGCTGGGATTACAGGCATGCACCACCATGCCTGGTCATAAATGGAAATATCTATAGAAAATTTTATTGTTTTGTGGTACTCTTCCTCTTTTTGGGGGGCTTCTGGGGATTGAATTCAGGGCCTTTGCACAGAGCTACATCCCTAGCCCCTTTTTTGTTTTTTACTTTGAGGCAGGGTCTGGCTAAGTCTGTAGACTGCCCAGACTGAGCTTGGCCTCCTTCCTGCCTCAGCCCCCCAGAGTGCTGGGACTTGGTGGTTTTTGCTTTGAGCACCTCTCCCTGGGGAGTACCGTCAGGTGCTGGGGAGACTGCTGCGGTTGGAGGAGAAGGCATGGCCCGTGGTGTGGAGCACACTGCTCCTGGGACCTGTGTGCAGAACCAGGGGCAGAAGCTTGGGGAAGCAGCCACAGCTGCCCCCGTGCACGGAGCAGAGATGAAAAGATGAGTCTGCCCAGTGTGTGCTTTTGACACCCCGATTGGTGAGATGAGAGCAAGAGAGCTCTGCCACAGTTCTTGTCCTGACCGGAAGTAGGGCTCTGCTCTTCTCTGGAGACCCTGGGTCTCTGTTCCTGCACTGCACATGTCAGGGCTGGAGGTGTGAAGGGTTAGAAGCAGGGACAAGAGAAGTCGATCCTCCGTGTTTCTCACCATGCTAGTGTTGCAGCAGCTGGGCTGGGAACTGCCTACTTCCTCGAGTAGAACATTCTGGCCTCACAGAAGTGAGGCCTCGGGCTCACCCTGTACCAGCATGCTGAGAAGTTGCGTGCTGCCCAGTGGCCCTGGGAGTCACCGCTGCTTACCACAGTCGTGAGAAGAGCTTGTGAACAGTTCAAGTGACCAAATATTCCCTGTTTTAGTTTTCACCGGAGAAGCAGGAAAGGGTAATTTTGAAACTGTGGATTGGACTGCAGCTGGAATCCCAGCTCAGACATTTGCTCGCTCCTGATAGGGCCTCGCAGAGAAGGCCCTGCTTTCCCTGGCCCCAGTGGAAGGAGCAGGTGTCCTTGACAAGGCCGTGGCCGTCTCCTGGGGAGCAGCCTGCCCCGGGCAGTGCATGTCGACGCTGGCCCTGTGGAGAGCACGTCCCCTGTCGGGAATCCAGCACCTGGAGCCCTGTGCCAGGCTCCTGGCTATGTGTCAGGTGCTCAGAAATAACTGGTTCTTTTCTTTTTTTTATTTTATAGAAGATAAAACAGAATAAAACCAATAAAAACAAACCAGTGTAAAAGATACAGTACTTCAAATCATTGCAAAATCAACAATAGTTACCATAATGCCTCTAGATGTCTTTAAAATAGCTGCAGATACTTTTGGACATAGTAAAAATCAAACAGAACAGAATAGAATAGAAAAAATAAAAACAAAACAATGAATGCAATAAAGAACTTCAAAACAAGCCTATAGTAAATCCAGAATGGCTACTTTAATGTATCTTGCTATCTTTGAAATTCTGCTCCTGCCATCAGATTTGACATAATCAAACAACAGAAAATAAAACCCAACCCAACAAAATAATGGAAATGATATAGGACTTCCAAAACATGACACAGGGAATCAACAATGGTTGTAGCCCTCAGAAGGAGATCCCTCCTAGATGCCACACTGTGTACCACTATCCTCTGAACCTGTAATCAGACCACTGGCCCTAGACCTGCAATGTCAGTGAAACACCAAACACCACAGGCATCTAATTGCATTTCACCTCCATAGCTATCGTCACAGCCTGTTTGTCTGGATCAGCCGGTGGCTTATAGCGGTAATGGGGGTGGGGTTGGGGAGGGTGTTGGTACTTCTTGTTTGCCAGCCTGTGCAGAAGGGGCTGGAGTCTGGCTGTTCCAGTCTAGCGGTGGCCCGTGCATGGTGCTGGTTCCCAGACTGGGCTTGCTTGCTGGTGTGGCTTTGTTCTCTCTACTGTCAGTCTGCAAATGGTGCTGACTCATGGGGAGAGGCTGGGGTCTGTCAGGAACTGTTTCTCCAGCCAGGATGGTTGGAGAAAAGCTGATGTAGTCTATTAGGTTTCATTTGTTTTCAAGTGCTTTTTGTCACATCTGTTTGGGTCACTGCTTGTTTGCAGTTGCCTGCTTTGCCGTGTGGCATGGTGGAGGCGTGGATACTTTCTCCTGCCTCGCGTGCCTGTGTGTGTGTCTGTCTGGTGTGTGAGGTTTTATCTGCTTGAGAGCAGGTAGACCAGGAGGAAGATTGGTTCGGGGAGACCTGGCATTCAGAGCCCTCTTCTGTGGAGGTTTGTTTTGTTTTGGGCAGTACTGGGCATTCATGCCCGCTCCTTTGTGTTTCCTTTGGTGCTAGGATGCCTGGGCGGCTTCGGCCTCCTGAGTGGCTGAGATTCCAGGCCCACTGCTGCTCCCTGCCAGTATAATTCTAACACTTTGAAATGACTTTCTTAAAAAAAAGAAAGAAAAGGAAAGAAATGCCTTTCTTCGTTAAGGTTCCCCATGGAGCTGTAGGTCGGTGAAGCAAACACTGAATTGTGCTTTTGTTGTCACAAAGGACATTGTTCCTGTGGACGCCTCTTATGAAGTGAAGGAGCTTTACGTGCCAGAGAACAAGCTGCACTTGGCAAAAACCGACGCGGAGTCGTTGCCAGCGCTGCAGATTAACAAGGTGAGCACAAGGCTGTGGCTGTACCACACCAGAAAACTGACTTAACACACTGAACACAAAGCGTTCTTCATTTTGGTAAGCTTTCCTGGGGCATCTGACGCACGGAGTGTGAGAGCTGCTGGTATTGGGGAGGCTGTCCTTTCCAGAAGTGCTTCAAGGCCTGAATGTGGCAGATCCACACAGTGGAGTACTACTCAGCCACGAAGAGGCACGCATCAGAGTCACTTGTAGGAAAACAGGTGGATCTTGATACTGTAGTGCTAAACAAAATAACTTAGACACAGGGGACTATCAGATGGTTTGTTCATATGAGAAAGCCAAATATAAATAGAGAGCAAAATAAGAGAGCTGATAGGAAATGGGGGTAAGTAATAAGCCTAATGTTATTTAAACTTATTATGAAAACTTGTTTCCCAGTGCTTTGTTAGGTTTGTATAATCATCCTTTTAATGCTTGTGCCCATTACTGCAGAATTCAGCTCTGCAGGCCTCTGGGGCTCCTGTTCGGGGATGCGCAACCTGGACACCTCTCCCTGTCTCCTGCAGGTGGACATGCAGTGGGTGCAGGTGCTGGCTGAGGGCTGGGCCACCCCGCTGGGTGGCTTCATGAGGGAGCGCGAGTACCTGCAGTGCCTTCACTTCGACTGTCTCCTGGACGGTGAGCAGTGGGCGGCGTTTGTCACTGTTCACGAAGAGCAGTGGCAACAGCGCTCGGGGGCATCGGTAGTGGACGGGGGCTCTTCCTGCTGAGTCCCCTGCCTGTTGGGATTGGCTGCCCTGGGGACGAGGGCTGAGGATGGGTTGCAGAAGCTGGTA
Source organism: Dolichotis patagonum (assembly GCA_004027295.1). Taxonomy (NCBI): domain Eukaryota; kingdom Metazoa; phylum Chordata; class Mammalia; order Rodentia; family Caviidae; genus Dolichotis; species Dolichotis patagonum. The sequence goes on along the minus strand of PVJX010011120.1, from coordinate 29,687 downwards.
CAGCCTCCTTGTGCAGGGCCCCCTGCTTGCTGCGAGCACTTCCCCTGTGGTGCACACGTGTGTGCACGGGCATGTGTGTCTGGAAGCCCGTGGTCCAGCCTCCCATAGAGGAGTCCTGGGGCTCTGCATAAGGAGCCAGCTGGTCAAACCCACAGCTCTCACTGTTCTTTCACAACATTAAAAACCATGCCAAAGAAACTGACGCCAGTGCGTCATTATTCGATTTTGGCTGTTTCTCTCTAAGGCATGTGCTGGTGGTGAGTATCATGTATGCCACAAAGACAGTGCTTTTGTTTTTTGTTTGTTTCTTTTTCTTTGACTCAGGGTCTCACTGTGTAGTTCAGGCTGGCCTTGAACTCACTTCGTAGCTCAAGCTGGCCTCAAACTTGGGGCGATCCTCTTGCCTTAGCCTCCTCAGTGCCAAGGAGAGTGCTAGGGAAGCCTCCTGACACGTCACCAAGTTCCCCTGCCATCTGACTTCTGCAGGGGCGTTAGGAAACACAGTTCCTGATCATTGTCATGGAGAAACTTTGGAGAATGACACATTCCCCTTTGCTTCTCCCCTGGGAGTTTGTAGGGTCCCTGCACTGCTGCTCAGTGATGGCCCTAGACTCGGCGCTCATTTTATTTTCCACTCGCACTGTGCCCTGTTGCGGTGGCTTTAGAAGCGACCAGTTGTCACAGTGCCACCTTCTGTCCAGGAGGTCAATCCATGATTCCCGAGCAGGCGGAGTTTCTGTGGGGTGCAGATCCTCAGTGCATTCAGGAGGACGCTGTGTCCTTCCAGGCTGCACGCGGTGAGCTGGTAAAAATGGCGAACCAGACTTCTTCAGCTGGAAAGATGGGACCAAAGCTCTGCCTCGGCATCCGTGACAGGGTGTTTGGTTTGAATGGTGCTGCCCAAGGCTGCTTTTGTCTCCTGGCTGGTGCTGCTGATGTCGCTTTGATTCTAGTGATGTTAACACAGTGGGAGGCGTTTTTGTCTTCCTGTTGCAAAGATGCTCAGAAAGACTCACTTAACAAATAGCTGTGTCATTCTGTTTCAGAAGAGTTTGTGTTTTGTTGAAATGGTCCCTAAACACTGTCCGCAGCGGCACACAGTGCACTCTTGGTAGTGTTAGTTGTAACCAGCTGCTGCTTCCTTGTCAGAAGTTTCTTCTGCTTTTGTGATTCTGTATGAAAATCTCTTCCCTGCTGGGAATGGTGGCACGCATTTGTATTCCCAGCGTTCTGTTAGGCTGAGGCAAGAGGATGACAGGTTTGAGCCCACCCTGTTTTAGTAACTTAGTGAGAACCTGTGTCAAAATTGAAAAAATAGAAAGGGCTGGGGATGCAGCTCAGAGTGAAGGCCCTGGGTTTGACTCCCAGCACTGGGAAAAAGATAAATCTGCCTAAGGACCGTTTGAGGAAGTGCTGTGAGAATTCTTCTACATGGGACTGACTCTATAAATTTTAACTTTTGCTGTTTATTTCCTATTCTTCACTTCTGGGGTCAGCGCTGGCTTCCTTGGAGGTTGTAGTTTGTTCCTTGCCATGCCAGGCACTGGGTGGTTGCCTCTGCTGCTGGACCCATTGAGCTTTGCAGAATGGGACTGAGGAGTGGCTGGGACCGAGCCTGCCGATCACCCACACTCTCCCTGTCCCTTTGTGCCCAGGTGGTGTCATTAACTTGTCAGTGCCTATCGTCCTGACGGCCACTGAGGAGGACAAGGAGCGGCTGGACGGCTGCACGGCCTTTGCGCTCATATATGAGGGCCGGCGCGTGGCCATTCTTCGCAACCCGGAGTTTTTCGAGCACAGGAAGGAGGAGCGCTGTGCCCGGCAGTGGGGAACCACGTGCAAGAGCCACCCCTACATCAAGGTCCTGCATGCATCTCGCCGCGGTTGCTCTTATTTGCCGTTGACACTGAGATGTGGGCTCTGGGTGTCAGCACATCAGCTGGCCTTGTTAGCATTTGCAGATGGCAGCTGGGTCTTAGATGAGTGCAACGAATGTGTGATCTTGTCATTTCAGCCCAGATAAATATAGGTTCAGCTGGTGTTTTTAATTTATTTAGTGTTTGGTGCTGGGGACTGAACTCGGCCTTGTGCATGTTAAGCATGTGCTTTAACACTGAGCTACACCCTCAGCCAGTAGCAGGTACATAAAAACCATCTACTGTGTCCTGGGCTCGGAGCAAGATGCTGGCATTTGGAATACAGGGCTGGGACATGCTGGGCGCAGTGTCGATGCTCATGTACCCAGAGCGGCCTGCACCGGGCCTCTGGTCAGTGCTGGGCTTCAGCGTTGAGTTTCCAGTGGGAAGGCAGCGAGGTACAGCTAGTGTCCCGAGCACCTCATTTACTAGGTGTGTGATGTGTGGAAGTCAGCGCTGAAGTCAGGTTTCTGCCAGTCGTGTGGTGCATTAAAGCAGACTTTGCACTGGAAAGTGGCCTGGAGCATTGTGGGTGCATAGACCCCGGGAGTAGGGGGTGGGAAGAGACTGGGCTTGCAGATGGGGGTGGTGAGTGGAGGCTGGCAGACTTCGGAAGGAGAAGTGAGCGTGGGAGGAATTTAAGGTAGTGTGGATGAATTTGTGGGTGAATTAGGCAAAATTAGAGCTTGGATTTGCCTGTGATTGTGTTTTTTAAAAAAAATTTTAAAAAAATTTTTGTTTTATAAAGATTAAAACAAAAGAGAACAGAACAAAGCAAATCAGAACAGAACAATGCAAGTAACATAGCATTTCACAACAAGACAACCGGGTATCACCAGTAACTACCATAATGTCTCTTCTTCGAAATAGTTGAGCATACCTTCACACACAATATCAAACATAACAAAACAGTATAAAACCATTCAAGAGAATGAAAGCATTACAGGACATTCAAAACTAAATAACAAGAAACGAATAATGGCTAATATAATATCTCATTTTCCTTAAAAAATTTGTCTATACCATCACACATAATAAAATCAAATAAATCACAACAGGATAGAAGCAATCAAAACAGAAGAACAAAAGCATGGTAGGACTTCAAAGCAAGATGATAGTAAAGGGCCGGGGATTTTAGCTCAGCGGCATAAGCATCTGCCTTGCAAGCGTGTGGTTGTGAGTTCAATCCCCGGTACTTAAAAAAAAAAAAAAAAAGATGATAGTAAATCAGCAATGGCTACCATAATGTCTTGTTTTCTTGAAAAGAGCAGTTCATGCCATTACACATAATAAAATCAAAACAGAATAAAACCAAATGAGTAATAGCATTATAAGACTTCAAAGCAATATAATAGGAAACTATGATTACCATAAGATATACCATTATATCTAAAATAGCTGCCCCTACCATCTGACAGTATAGAATCTAACAAAACGAGACAGAACAAAGCCAAACCTAACAAAATTGTGTAAACAATGCAAGAGTTCAAGACAAGACAATAAGAAATTGACAGTAGTTTTCACCTTTCCTTCCCAGGTATTTCCTCCCATTTGCTCTTACATTAACTATTTTGCTTTTGGATCCCATTAACTCCTTCTGTTTCATACGCTAGGGTTCACACGTATGAGTTTGAACTGTTTTGGCCATGAACATGATCTGCAGTTGCGTTCACTTACCTACAGGAGCCTTGAGACTATTCTACTTTATAGCTGGGTAGCTTTACACTGCATGAATATACCATATTTTTCTTATCCATTCTGCAGTTGATGGGCAGTTACTCTTGCTTTTTTTTTTTTTTGTCTCCTGTCACATGAAACATTTTTTCCTCTCCTTTGATTTTCAGTCTATGAATTTCCTTTCCAGTTAAATGTGTTTCTTGCATACAGTACATTGATGGATCTTGTTTCTTGATCCACTTTCCCTGTGTTTCTTTTATTACTGACCTGAGGCCATCTAAATTAATGGTTACAGCCAGCATACATTGGTTTTTCTCTGCCCTGTTATCTTCCTGCTGTTGGCCTCCACTTTTCCCCTTCATTCAGTTGCCTGTCTTGTTTGGCGATCCTCCTGTGCTGCTGTTCCTGGAACCATGGTCAGCTTTATCTCTCTCTAGAATATCCTTTAGTGCTCTCTGTAGGGTTGGTTTGGTAGTCATGAATTCCTTCAGTTGTTCTTTATCATGGAAGTATCTTATTTTTCCATCAATTTTGAAAGATAGTTTTGCTGGGTAGGTCAGTTTGGGTTGGAAGTTGTTTTCTTTCAGGGTTTTAAACACGTCACTCCAAACTCTTCTTGACTTGATGGTTTGTGTTGGTAAGTCTGTTGTCATTCTGATTGGTTTTCCTTTATAGGTGATCTGTCTCTTTTTTCTAACAGCTTTTAATATTATATTCTTGTGCTGAATTTCTGGGATCATGATTATTATATGTCTGGTTATAGATTTACTTTGGTTATGGCTAGTTGGAGTCCTATATGCCTCACTTATCTGCATGCCAGATCCATTTCCCGTGTTTGGGAAGTTTTCTTCTATTACTCCTGTGAATATCCTTTTAATTTCATTTGTGTTGACCCCTGCTTCTTCATCTACACCTATCACTCCTAAGTTACACTTCTTTGCATCATCTTGCAGCCATTGGGTTGTTATTTCCTGATTCTATGTTATTTTTAAGAGATCTTTCCTTTCACGATCACTAACAGCAATCCTGTCTTCAAGGTTTGAAAGTCTATCTTCAGTCCCTTTCAAGTGGTTTTGCCAGCTTTCGATTGAATTTTTAATTTCCTGCATCTCTTTGAATCTGTTTCATGTCCTGTAATTCCTTTCTACATTCATTCATTTTCCTGTGCTCCTCTTTATTGTCTATATCTTCTTTAGACCTACTGAACAATTCTTTCAGTATGTTTATGATTTCTTCTTTTACCTGAGACGTTATTTCTGATTTGACTGCTTTTACAATCTCAGGAAGTTGTTTCCTTACTTCAGTTGCCATCCTCTCAGAGATTTCAGGTATGTGACTTCCGTTTTCTTCCATGACTGTATCTCCCAGACTTGGAGCGTAGATCACAGCTGTGTTTGGCTTGCGTGAGGGGAACCTTCTTAGCAGTGTTGACTTTGCTTTCTGTTTAGACTTGCTCTTTTCTCTTTCTTCCACTAGATGGTTATGGAACAGGGAGACTGGCTGATTGGAGGGGACCTTCAGGTCCTGGACCGGATCTACTGGAATGATGGTCTTGATCAGTATCGCCTCACTCCCACTGAGCTCAAGCAGAAGTTTAAAGATATGAATGCTGGTAAGACGTGGGCCTGGGCAGCTGATGCGAGGCTTCCTGGGGAGAAAGCCCTGGACGTTTTGCGAGGCACCACAGCGGTACAGTAAGCCCAGGCCGAGGTTCCGACGCTGTGGTAGTTGTGTTGCATCAGTGTAGTTCAAACTCATGTTATTTTACACACAATGTGGAGGTGGACGTGAATAACAAACGCTCACATTGACACTCGGTAGAAACAGGGATCAGAACTTCTGTGAACAGCACTCAGCAGGCTTTGCAGCCCAGCACAGGGGCAGAGCTGCCGCACGATTGGTCTGTTGGGCGGTGTTGCCATGGGTGCCCAGCGCCGAGGCTGGGAAATAGACAGGAGGCGTGCTTGTGGTGAAAAAGGCGGACATGAGAAGGAGCGAGAGCATGGGAGAGGAGGAGGAGCGGCTTCGGTGAGATGGGAATGCTTTGTGCCCCTGGGGGCGCTGGTTCCTGGTACCCGGGTGACCCCTGCAGAGCAGGGCTGCCCCAGCACTGCAGAGTCGTCCGGGGTTGTGGCTGGAGGAACGGGCTGTGCAGCTGCCTTGCAGGATGCTGCCAGCTGTGTGCTCTGCCGGTGCGCCACAGCCCGTTTCTGCAGGACCAGTGGGCCTCCGTGTGGTCGGAGCCCCCAGTGCGGTCCAAGCCGCACTCCCGGCGTCTCCCCCAAGGACTCCCAGAACCACCTGCGGGACTTTGTGTAAAAATGAGATGCAGTCTGTGTGGCGGGCGTGGTCGCTGGGAGTGGAGGCTTCTGCTGCGTCTCGGTGGGAAGGGGAGCAGGAGCAGCCCCCCTCCTCGCTGCTGCTGCACTTTGCCCAAGTTTGAAGTCATTTGAGTTAAGACCCAGAGGCCTCCAGGACCACACCTTGTGCCCACCCTGCCCTGCGTCCTCCTCTGTCCTGAAGCAGGAGTGTGGCCAGGCTGTGCGTCCCGGAAAAGCGGGGCTCTTTCTCCTTTCTGGCTGAGATGCTTGGGTCCCAGGCGAGGGCTGCATCAGGATTGACCTCACTTGGGCACGTCCCTTGGGCCATGGCGTGAGGTCCACGAGTCATCAGTGCCGACTTCTGTGGTATAAGGGAAAGGGCTTCTGGGAAAGATTTTCCTTCCTGACAGGAAACTGGTTTAGGAAGTGGTAGCTTCCCCCCACAGAAGTGAAAACCTCTGCCCTTGTGTCCCTGCCTTCTGTCCACGCTGTGCCTTCCTATGAGGGTGACAGTGCCATGGCCCCTGCACCTTCTGTGCCCACGAGCACCCTGCATACCCTGACCTGTGTCCTCACTGGGACTCATCTGCCAGGGTTTCTTTTCCAGAGGAACAGTACATATTCGAGTTATTTAAAACACGAAATTGGCTCCTCTGCCGTGGAGTTTAGCTCACACACACTCCCTTGAGCAGCGGGAGCCGGGCGTGTGTGAGACCACCTCGCTTCACTCTTCTTGGCCACTGAGTTCCTATCTGGAACCGATGTCCGTTAATTGGTTGTTGGCACCCCGGAGAGGTCTTATCATGAAATTACTGCTCATAATTAGGACTTGAATGTTACATCTGTTTTGCAGCCTTCTTTGCAAGCCAAACATGTCTAGTTGTTTGGAGAATTTGTTGCATAGCGAATGATTTCAACTTTGTTTAAAGTAGTTGAGAGCCAGTTATTAGCCTTACATCAAACAGCAAAGATTCGTGGTGTTATTTTATTTACTTTTCCTTTTTAGATTGAGGCAAATAAGCAACAGACCAAGAAGTTTACTTTGTAGTTCTTGCTCACACATAGGAAGCCAGTAACACATTGTCTACTGCTTGTTCAAAGGAGAGAAAGCAGGGATCTGATTTATTTTTGCTGTGCTCTTGTTCTTACCTTTCCCTCCTGTGCTCATTGAAGAAGCCGTATTTCAGTTACCCCACACAGGCTTTTGTCCTGAGCAGAGTGGCATTAATTTAGTTAGCTGGCTCCCCTGAGACCCCTATGAGGCCAAAGGGTGCAGGGGTCTCTGGCACCCACACGTGTGCTTGACGTGATGCACTTCCAGATGTTGAGGTCTTCTGGTTACTGCTGTGCGACCTGTCCCAGCAAGGAAGTATGAAGTCCGCTTGAGCCCAGTGAGAGTCTGGGGGTTGAATTCGGGAAGAATCCTGGGGTCCCGCTGCTTACCACGGCAAGAGGGGAGAGGGTGCATCATTTCCTTGGAGCTGCCCGGGGCAGTGCGGTTGGACACCTCCAAGAGGGCGCTGTGTGTTGTGGGATATGGGGCTAGTTCAGGGGAGTGGGTGTCGGAGAGCATCTTGGGCAGCGCCAGGGTCACTGCAGCAGAGCAGTGAGGTGTCTGTGAAGCCAGCAGCTTTGACTGCAGATGGCACTGAGCTGGAGATCAGGCAGGAGTGCCTATCTGTCTACGGGTCCCAGCAGCAAGCAGATGGAATGCAGAGTGTCACCTCCATGTGGTGACAGCTCAGAAAGTAAGCACTGGGATGCACCAGGGGACTGCAGAAGACCAAAGCTACATGTGCAGTGACAGTCCTCCTGCGGGCACTTGACTCTAATCTGGGGCTCCTATTTTTCCTTTAATGGGGTGAGGCATTAAAGAGCCGGATGAAAGAGCAGCAGTTGGGGCCTTGGCCAGCAGGCCTAGGGCCAGGCAGACGGAATGTCCGTTTAGTTCCTGCTGTTGTCTCCCTGCCTGTTTGCCTGTGGCCCTCCAGGGAAGTGGAGCCGTGGAGGAAGCCGGGAGGAGCAGGCCTGTGAGGACAGCGGGCATGGGGGAGGAGCCTGAGACCCTGACCTACACTGTCCCCCGGCTGAGTCTGAGGTTTGCGGGTCACTGCTGGGCACCGCCCTGCTTGGTGCCCTCGAGCACACAGGAGCGGATGGGGGGAGGCTGCAGGTGGAGGGTGGCACCTGCCTTCCCTGTGTCCTGCTGTGACCCTTACTGTGGTGCAGGCTGTCCTGTGCCTCTGTTCAGCCCTACGGTGGAGGACGGAGGACACTTTAGTGAAAATGTATACAGCAACCTTCGGGGGGTTTGCCTGCGCACTTTCCTTCCTGGTGTCTGTCCTCACTGTCCAGCCAGATGGTTTTCTGGGAAACGTTCTCCATGATTCCACTTTGCCCTCGCAGGCCCACCCGCAGTGGGTGCCCCCCCCCCCCCATGCCGGCAGATCCCAAGCCCTGCGCCTTCCATGGCCGGTGAGGTGCATGATGTGTGCTTCTGGGATGCGGCTCTGCTCCCCTGCCTTGTGCCGCAAGCTTGCAGGGTGCAGGATTTTCGTTTTGCTTCCGCCTAATACTGTCTATGTGTCTCTCAGGGGTCCAGATCCGCCGACTGTCAGTTCCGTAAATGCAGTGATAGCAAGCACTGCCCTTGCAGTTGTGCGTGGTCGGGTTGGATGTTGCACACTGAGGGCTCTCGCCTGCAAAGCCTGAACCTGGCCTCTTTCAGAAAGGCTGTGTCCTGGACTGCAGGGGTGTTGGGTTGGGGTTTTTTTTGCAGCACTGGGAAACCGAGGGCCAAAAAAAGAAATGGCAGTTGTGAGTGTCAGGATGTCATCATGGAGGTCCTCATCCATTTCCGGCACATGCCTGACAACTCTTCCATCTCCTGCATACAGAGCAGTGCTAACTCGGAGTCCGGGATGCTCGGATTTACAGTCGCAGTTTCTGTCACTGTGCATGGCCGCCTGGCCCCAGCATCCGACTCCCACGGGCGCCCCCTGGAGGTTGCAGGGCGCACTGCTGACTCGGGAACTTATCTTTCCAGATGCTGTCTTTGCGTTCCAGTTGCGAAACCCGGTGCACAACGGCCACGCACTGCTGATGCAGGACACGCACCGGCAGCTGCTGGAGCGCGGCTACCGGCGGCCTGTGCTCCTGCTGCACCCGCTGGGAGGCTGGACCAAGGACGATGACGTCCCCCTGATGTGGCGCATGAAGCAGCATGCTGCAGTGCTGGAGGAGGGGATCCTGAACCCCGAGTCCACCGTGGTGGCCATCTTCCCTTCCCCCATGATGTACGCCGGGCCCACCGAGGTAGGCTGCACGTCAGGTTCCCATGGAGCCGTGGTTGATGTCGGCAGTGCCTCCGTGTCAGGGATGTGTCCCTGGCTAGAACCACAACACAGCCTCGGCAGGGAAGGGGTTTCTGCAGCTCTCTGCACGGTCTCTGTCCCTGAGGGTCAGACCTGGGCTGGTTCTTGCCTCGTCCGAGTTTTACTAGCAGTAAAGGTCTTTCTGTGGGAAGTGAAGCATGCTGTCTGGGTCCCTCAGCTTTCTGTTCCCACGAAGAATACCTGAGGCATTCTGTTCTGTTTCAGCTCAAGCTCTGGGAGGTTCAGTCCACCGTCTGCTGGCCTCTTGCCTTTGAGTCTGTGGCACTGCAATACCTCACAAGGGAAGCACAGAGCTGGTACCCACCTGGCCAGGAAGTGAGAGAAGAGGAGGGGCGGGTCCTCTTTTTTCTTTCTTTTTTTTCTTTTACAGAGGGTAAAACAAACCATAACAAAAAAAAGCAAAACAGATCAGAAGAAAACACTGTAAGTGACAGTGACAGATTTCAAAGCCAGACATCAGGAAGTCAACAGTGGCTCCCATACTGTCTCTTGTTTTCTTCTAAATAGTTGTCTATATCTTCACACACAGTGAATTCATACAAAACAAAAAAGTATAAAACTGATCAGAACAGAGTAATGAAGGCCTTATAGGACTTCAAGACCAAATAATAGGAAAATCAACAATGGCTGCCGTAATGTCTCTTGTTCTCTTCATACCTTCATGTATGTTGAAATTACACAATACAAACAGACTAAAATCACTCTGAACAAAGAAAAAAAGCATTACTGGATTTCACAGCATGACGATACGGAATCAGCAATGGATACTATGATGTCTGTTTTTCTTCAGAGTAGCTGTTCATTTCATCACACATAATATCGATTCTTGTATATTGTTTAGGGAAAGTTATAGACATGTATAAGTCTCTATATGTATACCTATCCTTTCTGTATTAGAAAAACAAAACTAAGCAAAACAAATTACTACAAGAACAAGAAACAAAAAAGACAAATAAATAACAATAGCAAAGAGCCCATAACAATGATTATATAGGCCTTCAAAACAAGGTGGTAGGAACATAACTAAGGTTGTTATTTTACATAGTGATCTTCAAAAGAGTTCCTCAGATCACCAGACATAAACATGCAGAAATGATTGAATCCTATGAATGTTAACTGTTTTGTTCCAGGGGGTCCCCCTCTTTCAAGGCCACACCCCCAGGGGCCAGCAGCCCCTGGCTCCATTGGCGCCTCCAATGGCACCTCTGAAAAGCCTCCCAGGCTCCTGCTTCCTTCTGTGGTCTCCAGGGCTTCCTGTCCACTCCAGCCTGGGGAGCAGGCCTTACCTGGGGTAGAATCCAGGGAGGAAGCAGACTTGCTTCTTGCTGTAGGGGAGAGGGTTCCCGCCTGGAAGCTGCCCTGTGGTCTGGAGGAGCACTTGCCATCCTTATGCCCCCATGGGGAGAAGAAGGCATAATCTGATTTTAGGTTCAAGACAGAGGAGGCTTGTTTGTTGAGGGACTGAATACATCAGCGAGTGACCTCAGAAGCAGTGGGTGGGAAATTCCAGCCAGCTGCCAGTTGAGGTTTCAAGATAAAGAGTGGAATTTATATTATTGCTGCATTCCTTTCCATCTTGGCCTTACAGGAAGATCATGTCACCGAGCTCAATCTGAGAGCGATCTAAGTCATTTATTTGTACAAACTCTGTGACATCTTATCTCCCAACCCCAGATTTTACAAATTTAAAGCCCTAAAGTTTTTAAATGGGTGTTGTGTAATTTGCTAGCTCTTTATCCTAGATTGGTTTTAGAGTAACATACTTTGTTAGCTTTTTATCCTAGAAAATTTAACAGTGACAAGCTCGTGTGCAGGGTCAGGCCTGTCGTCCCAGTACTGTGGAGGCTGAGACAGAAGGACCACATGGAGCACAGCTTGGGCAGTTTAGCGCCTTAGCGTAACCCTGTCTCAAAATAGAAAATAAGAAAGGGTTGGCGATGTAGCTTAGTGCGAAGGCCCCAGGTTCAGTCCCCAGGACTGCAAAACAAAATAGGAACAAAACAGTCAAAAGAAGCTGGAAGATCTGTGTGTGTATCTTCTTTTAGGGTCAGCTGTGTACTGTATGTAAGGCACTGAAATTCCCTGCCTTCCTCTGCCCCTTGGTCCCCGTGAGAACTGGCCAGTGGTAGCCCCACATTTACCACCTGTCCTTTAGTGCTGACATCTCAGAGAGGAACTTTTGGAAATAAAGTAATGGTTTTGTTCTAGTGGTTCCTCCTCGTTTCTGTAGTGGAGTCACTCGTTATGAAGTTCTCCTGAGTTATGGACAGATGTTTCTGAATGCAGGAATGACCCACTTTGGGACCATTTTCTCAGATGCCACAGTGTCCTACTTTAGGGGTGTGTGTCCCTACCCTTTACAGTGTGATGGCTGTCATAGGACCTGCCATGGTCCCTGCCCTGCCTCTGTCACCACCCTCAAGCAGGATCGGGCAGTGAGTGTGGCAGAAGATGGTTGTAGGAGCTCCAGGCGTGGGTCTGGGCCCGGCTCGCTGCTGGCGGGTTCATGATTCGGTTAGCCTTGTTCAGACGTCTCTGATCTCTGCTTGCGTGCACGTTAAGTGCTTGTCAGAAGGAAGGGCTAGATACTCTGACCCGTTTCTAATTTGTCTTACTTTATTTTCACTTTATATTACATTCTGAGTGGGAAGAAGTACACACTTCATAAGTTCAGTGAGATTCTCCCAGTTGGACATGAGCATGAAGCCAACACCTGTATTGGAAAACAAACAAACTTGCGTCAGTGCCGGAGGTCTGTCCTGGCCCCCTCCGCTTCTCACCGCCCTGAGCCTTAGGTGCTGGTGTGTCCTGTGGGACCTGAGGCCAGCCCTCGGATTCAGCCTGGGGAGCTCTCGTGGTCACCACTTGTGGAAGGGAAGAGGAAGGGGTGAGACTGGGTGAAGGGAGAAGCTGAACAGCTTGGTCGCAGTGGAAGCCTCAGTTTACCCCTCAGGTGGTTCTAGAAGAGGCCTCTGTAACGTCCCAGGGTCACTAGTGTCCTGTGAAGGGGGTAGAGGCATCAGACTCCTGTGTCCGTGCCTTTCTGAGCACAAACCTGTTGCCCGCAGCAGGAGCAGAGGCCCTGGGCCCTGGGCTGCGCATCAGCCCCATGGGGCAGGCGGTGCCCAGCTGGCTCCCCATGTGCTGGGCCTTCCTGCACTCCAACCACAGCACTTCACGGCCTTGGCTTTCCGCACTGTGCACTGTCCTGGCCCTGGGTAGCCAGCCATGCTGTAATACTCTTAACTGCTTCTCAGCTGACCTCACTCTTTTTTCTCTTATTGGGCCATTTCCACTAAACAAGAGATGGGGACTTTAGTGAGTTTTGGTTGCAGATGATTAAAAAACGTACCTCTTTTATGGCGCTCCACCAGTGTGTGGTAGGAAGGATGCTGAGTGCACTGCATGTTAACCCCTGTGGTCTTCCTAAGGACAGTAGGAGACCAGGTGCTCACAGTGTCCCCATCTAACAGGCGAGGAGTCCCACGGGAGGCTGAAGGACCTCCCAGTAGGTGAATCTAAGCAACCTGGTTCCAGAGCTGGCTGTCACCGTCTCACAATTCTTGCATTATTCCTTGGCATGAAACTACTTGTCAAAACTTGGAACCACGTACTTTTTGAAAACAGGGGAGAACTGAATTCATTCACAGTAATGGGTCAGGAGGCCTCTGCCTGGTGTTCCTGCCGGTGAGCTGTGGTGGGTGTGTGGGGCATGGTACGTGGGTCTCAGCCTCTTTCCAGCCTGGAGTGGTGGCTTCCAAAGCCCCTACGCCCCTGTGTAGCTGTAGCCTCACCCTTTGTCTTCTTACGAGCCTCCTTGGTGGGCCCAAGGAGGCTCGCGTGCTGCCTGCATTGCTGTGAGGCGTGGATAGGATAGTGTAAACCGCTGTGTTCCTGGCTTGTGGCAGTGTGGGATAATGTTAGTGACCTTAAAAAATAACAAAGAAGCACTGTGTGGTGAGTTCCCAGTGCCCTGTTCTGGCTGTCCATGTCCATGGGGAGCTGCCTGCAGCTCAGGGTTGCCTCGTAACTGCGGAGTCCTGGCATTCTAGACATGGCAGAACTTGGCGTGGCCAGTCCAACAGGCCTGACTGAGAGTGTCCTGTGGTGCTTAATAAAGCATGGAGCTCTTAGAGTTAGGAAGTGGAAATAACCAGTTTTGAGTGCTTGAGTCAATGCCTGGGGAGATACGGATTTTATTCCCATGTCACCAGAGAGGTTCCTGAAGGTGAGAGAGACAGGCACGTTCTGATATGCTGCCTCGGGGGACCAGAGTGCGCAGTCATTGGAGCAGTTCAGCCGATTTTGCTCAAGGCCTATGGGGACAGGAGTGATGTCAGACCTCACGTGGTGTAGGGGATGGTGCAACTCCCAGCCTGCTGGATGTCTGATACACTGAGTTTGCCTTCCCCAAATCAAAGAATGAGTTCTAAGGAACAGTGAGGGTTATGAGTAGGAAGTCTTTATTGAGGGAGAGACAGGAAGGCCCTAGTGGGTTACCAAGGTCCCCACTTTCAGGGGAAGTTTTGTAGAGCACAATGCCATGGGTACAACGTGAGTTAAAGCTGTGACAAGCCAATAAGATTACACATACAGCTGCTTAGGCAGTATTGATCCAGTGGGGAAGCAGGTCACAGAGCAAGTGTATATGGAAAGAACAGAGAACTTCCGAGGAAGGGATGGCTCTGAGGTCTTGGTCATGCACTGAGGTGACAGACGTCTCCAGAGATTTCCGTAGACCAGGTGTTACCATGTCTCTTAGGTCCTTCCGTCTTTATCTCCAGGCCTGGCCTCCAGTGGTTGCACCCCTGGCCACAGCTGGGATGTGTTCTTACCTGCTGTGCTGACTGCATTGAGGGCCTTGGCCTGTCTGCCTGCTTGTCGTGTTTTCACCTAGCGTGGCTGTCTGCAGTACTACTGCAGGAGGGCAGAGTCTTCAGTGTGGCACTGGGCTGTGAAAGAGCTTGGCCAAGTCAGGGTTTCAGCCAACAAGCAGTGTGGGGTTGGGGGACCGAAAGGGGCGGTTTGAGAACAGCTGAGAGAAGTTGGTGCCTAAGAGGGTTCTTGCCCAAGGCAGGCAGGGTAGCCCTGTGTCACCTGCAGCGCTGGGGGAGGGTGGGGAGTTTGTGCAGAGATGGGGTGACTGGTGTTGGAGGGTTCTCAGCAGATACCTGGGCAGCTGTGTTACCAGGGGCAGTGCAGGCCCAGCGAAGATGGACGTGGTGGCCAGGGCTGAATGCACTCAGGGTGGTCAGGGAGGGGCCGTTGTCAGTGTGAAAACCTGGCTGGCACAGGGCTGGACTCAGTGGCCTTGTCCTTGGCCATCGGGGATGGGGCAGAGAATTAGGTACTAGGTGCCTAGTGTGGCAGCCCCGAGCTCCCTGCCCTGGAAGGACCCAAGGGTTGGAACTGCATGAGTGTGGCCGGGTGTGAATTAGGAGTCAGAGAGGTGGCCCTTTTCTCGTCAGGAAGCCCCGAATCTCCTGCCTGAGCAAAGGGCAGTGTAACTTCTCAGTGTTTAAGGGAATCCTTAAATGTTCAACGGTGAAATGCTTTAATGCTTATGACCTGGCGACATTCAAACTGCTGGGGTGAGCAGCTCAGGAAGGCTTTGTGTTCTTTTCTGTAGCACTGCCCTGGTGTGTCTGACTCACTCACAGCTTTTACGTTAAGAATTTGCATGTGCACACACACACCAAACCCTCATTTTTGTAGCTTCCCCCGTGACAGCAGGAAAAAGTCCGCCAGTCATGCTTACCCGCCAGCTCATAATAATAAAATACAAACACCGACTCTTCCTTTAATCGTTTCCCGTAGGTCACTCAAAAGGCATTGGTACCGGATTTGTTTCTTTAGCACAAATCCTTTACGGAGCAGTGAACAGCTGCTGAGACTGTTTGGTTATCAACAGGATGTTGCTTATTTTCCAGTCTATAAAGATTTAATAGCTTCATTCCTAAATTCCTTAGCCTTGGGTGGGGGCTGGATGTAGGGAGAATTGACTCTCTAATGCTAATTTTTGTCTGCGTGAGGAATTAATTGACAGTGTAGGAAATGTACTTTGTCTTACTTGTGAAAATCTAAACAATTTACTGTGAGGAGAAAGTAAAAATAAGTCTTCACAGCAAGAGTTCTGTATTCAAGCAAGATTATCCTTAGAAAGTAACACAGTGACAGCATTTTCAGACGCTGGAAATTTGAGAATTTAGGGAGGACGTTTGGCTGAGGTCTTCAGCAGATCCCGGGGATCCCGTCATCCCTGTGCTGGACACAGGGACTGAGAAAGCAGGGACCTGTGTCTTGGCCCTTTGGGGTCAGGGAGCAGGGGAGCCACTTGGCTGGGCTACACATAAATGAAACTCCAGTCAGAGTCAGGAAGTAAAGTTACGGTGTATGTTACGGGATGGTATCAAGTTCTAGTTATGGTGTATGTTACTTAGTTCATTGATAAAAACAAAGCTGAAAACAAATCATTCATTGTTTGGCTCTATTTACAGACAGTCTTATATGGGTTTATAGGAAACTTCTGGAAATCCTCTTGCTTTCCTTTAGCGGCACGCATCCCATGTTCCAGGCTGCATGGTGCCCGGGCAGCACCTCCTAACCTAGCTCCTGGGGAAGTCAACAGGTTGGGGAGATAAACTGGTGGTTTTCACTGGGCTTGCAGCACCCATCTTGTAGGTAGCCTGTCACTGAATCCAGGGCCTTTGCACTGAGCTGTATCCCCAGTAGGGCTTGAACTCGTGATCCTCCTGCCTCTGCCTGCTGGAATGCTGTGATTACAGGCATGTGCCACCAGACCTAGGCAGAAGTCTGTACTCTTAAATTGAGGTTGCTATAGGCTGACTTTCATTCTTTTAGTTAAATCATACTAACTTCTCAGCAGGTTGTCAGTTGCCTCACAACAGACCTTCCCTTTGTCCGTGTCTAATTTTAAAGCCAGGTCTCAGGAGAACCATTCCCCGAAATGTAAATTGAGATTCATCGTCTCCCTGTTCAGTCTGTTCACATTTAATTTCCTTGTAACTTTAAAGGTTAAGGAGGTGACTTAATTCTCCTGGTGATTTTCCAAGCCTTAGAATCGGAACCAGCTACTGCCCTGTGTGCTCTGTGACCCCAGTTCACAATGTACTTAATTTTTCTGGACTCCAGTTTCCTGTTACTTTAAGAGGGCAAACCAGTTTGGATTAAATGATCTGAGCTTCCTAGCTTATTTATAAAAAGTCAGATAGTCCCGGTTCACTGACCCATTGTTTGAATGACAGACACAAATATTTAATGAGCAGGTGAAAGTCACTTGAGTGCAGAGACCCTAGACTGCCCCTTTCATTTAACTCCATACAGGCAGCTGCTCATTCTCATGAGGCAGAAAGGAGTTTTCATTGCACTGGGGTTGTGAAGTGATCAGGGGCTCACACGCTGCTGGCGGGTCCCTTGATGAAAATTCAGAGTTGGACTTAGCAGAAGCAGAGCTGCTGCTCCTCTTCTGTGCAGTGGCCAGCGGCAGTGAGCAGGCTTGCCATGGACCGCTGAGGCTGGAGGTGGGCAAGGCAGCGCTGCCTGCATGTAGGGAGAGGCGTCCGCTGGCATCACGTCCACGCGGAACTATTGCAGCTCCATGCAAGAAGTAGCAGTGCTGTCGTGGAAAAGAATCTGATTACAGCACCTTGGCGTCCTGTCTCTCTGGCCGGCAGATGGGGAAAGAGAACCAAGGCAGGGCTGGTTGTGCCGGGTGTAGATTGATTCTGTTTTGGAGGCGAGGTGCTAATGGGAAGAGGTGGGCTTCAAAGCTAGTTTTGGAGGCAGAGTTGCTGTCCACGCATCCCCAGCCCCTTGTGCTGTTCTTACTTAGTGTCCTGGGTCGTGGTTACTGAGAGGGGACCTTCTCCATCCCTGCTTAGCTGATTATCATCTGGTATTTTTTTAACCTGTGAAAGTTAAAATGTAGGGAGAGGTTTGTGAGCTCTAAGTATGCTCATAGTGCAAAGAACTTTTACAGCGACCATAACCTGGTTGCCAGTGCCCGGATCCTGGATCCAAAACCAGGACATTGCCTGTATCCTAGAAGCCCCTGGCGGTTGCTTCCCTCCCAGGACAGCCGCCCTCCTGACTCTGACCTTATTGGGTGGGTTCTGAACACCCTTCTAGGGTGGGTTCTGAACTTTATAATTGCCAGCTCAGCTGGGCGAAACCACACCACAGGCCTGTGTGCATTCCCAGGACTTGGGTCTTTTATAAGTAAGTCATGTGTATGTACATACATATACATACATGTTTATGCATTTGGTGTTTGGTGGGTTGGTTTTTTGCCGGGGTGGAGGGAATAATGGTCTTGCTTCCCTGGATGATACAGGTGAGAGTTTGCACCGTTAGAGGACACTGAGAGCAGGTGCATTATTATCCACCACTCTGTGCTTGGTCCTGGGTGCATGGCCACCTCACAGACAACTCTTATTCTAGGTCCAGTGGCACTGCAGAGCGCGGATGGTGGCAGGGGCCAATTTTTACATCGTCGGTCGAGACCCGGCGGGCATGCCGCACCCAGAGACGGGGAAGGACCTCTATGAGCCCACCCACGGCGCCAAGGTGCTGACCATGGCCCCTGGCCTCATCACCCTGGAGATCGTGCCCTTCCGGGTGGCAGCGTACAACAAGAGGGAAAAACGGATGGACTACTACGATGCCGAACAGTGAGTGTCCCGCCCTCCGCCTGGCCTCGGAAACGTAGGGTGGTCCCAGCCGCCAGCAGGCTTTGGCGTGACATCCCACTCACACTGTGTTGATAGCCCTGCTGTGACGGTTCGGGGAGAGGCAGATCAAGGAGCCTGACTGTCTCCTCATCCTAGAAGTTAGAAGCAGATAAAGTGTCGCGGTGCACGGTTTCAGGAGCCCTGTCATGCAGTTCTTCAGGGCAGTGGTGGTGTTTCTACGTCTGTCAGGTCTGCTGCTGACTTTCAGGACCCATTTCTGGTCGCACTGAACATAGAACTGCTGCATGTCCCCTGGGGGACCAGCACTGTACTAATTTCTGTCTGCGGGTCGTGTGCAGTCTCTTGAGTTTAAAGTGGCAGCAGGCGGTGTAGACCCAGAGGTTACGGGGTCCAGCTGTGTCTGTGCCGTGTGGTTTGAGAGCCCTGAACCTCCTGTGCCCTCTCCCCATCTCTGGAATATACCCTTCCCTCTGACTTCTCCCATCATCCATGGCACCTAATGAGTTTTAAACTGTTAGAGGAGTCTCGTCCATGCAGGTTGTTTTGTTGAGAGGCTGTCATTTAGGGCACCTGCTTTTTCAGTTCAGATTATATTAAGCAAATGAAACAGATCATTTGGCAAATGCTTCTGCTTTTGGTTACA
This sequence comes from Dolichotis patagonum, assembly GCA_004027295.1. Classification (NCBI taxonomy): domain Eukaryota; kingdom Metazoa; phylum Chordata; class Mammalia; order Rodentia; family Caviidae; genus Dolichotis; species Dolichotis patagonum. The sequence continues at coordinate 11,024 of PVJX010011120.1, read as the reverse complement.
TTTTGTCAGTGTCCATTCTGCTGACCAAACACTGGTGGTGACCTGGTCACTGCGATCCAGAGCTCTGCCCCGTCCTGTGGCACTTACGTGGGTTCTGACTGAGGAGTGACGTCAGCCCTGACCCTGTGTCCTTGTGGGGTTCATCAAAGTAGGGACAAGAAAGGAAAAAAAACCTTGGAAAAATTAAAACGGTGTCATCTGGTTTCTAAAAGGAATGTTGAGTTTACGTTCTTTGAGATACCAAGTCTTCTGGATAACGCTGTTATTTCCCCTGCTGACCAAGGACTGGTTGGTGTCCTGTTTAGGGACAGTAATTTTGGAGACAGTGCGTGTGCTTTGAAGGCAGCAGGCTTTGCCGAGTGATGAGCTGTGGCTAAAATACGAGACTGTCTTACGCAGTGAATGAACAGCCAGTTTCCAGAACCGGCCCGGGCAGGTGTGAGCGGCCCCAGCTGTCCCTGGGGCCCAGATGGGGAATTCAGCGCAGCAGCTGTGTGGGTCTGCGTAGGCCAGGACCTCAGATGTGACTGATCCTGAGGCTCTTGGGGACTGTGTGACCAGCTGGAACATACTTTATACCAGCCTCGTACAAACTCAGGTCTGCCCTCACCTAGAGCTAGTTCTAAATCATGTGGCACTCACCTTTAACCTTAAAACCTGTGTTGTACATGTATGTATGTACACATGTAGGTACAGACCTACGTGTGTGCCCTGCAGTTTCACTTTCAAATGCAGCTATAAGAATAGTGTGCTGAGAGTCATATAACTGACCTGTTTAAAACCAAAGGAAGTCTCTTTAAAATCTTTGCAAAATAATTTTAAGAAAAATAAAAGCAATTACAGTAAACTGTGGGCTCTAAAACCACAAAGTAAAAGTACCTTAAAATGCACATTATTAAGGAAAGTAAAAGCGTTTGGGATACAGTCTGCTCTTCTGTGGTTAGATTTCAGCAGGCCACCATCAGAGATGCCAGTGGAGCCGGTCGGTCTGCAGAGGGGCCTCCTGTTGGCATTTCTTATAACAGCCCCCCCCCCCCGTAGCCCACCCAGGAGGGTCCAGTGCCTCCCTCCCTCCACATCTGTAAAGCCCACAGGGTCAGAGGGAGGATGCTGGACACGACACCTTTGGTTTCCCACTCAGCACCCAACTTGTTTGTTCAGTTGTGTACAGTAAGAGATTGGTTCTGAGAGTTACAGTGAACCACATAAATAATGCCAATGGAGGGCAAAGAGTGAGGAGGAAAATCATGCTGCCAGTGGCTAAGTACTTTTGTGTGGATTTCCATTGTGTTGTGTTAAGAAAATAAAGCTGAGCCGAAGGCAGCGTGGTGCCTTCTTTCTCTGCTCCTCACCCCGGCCGTCTGGACCCTGGGGTCCCTTACCTGGTCAGCTGGTCTAAAAGGACGCAGAGCTGGGGCCCATTGGTGGTACTGATTGGTGAGCTGGGAAGCCCTTGGTCACTTGGATATTTGCTTAAATCTGTGTAGTGTTGCTTTAAATCTCTCTTTTTAATCATTCCAAAGCTAAATAATCACATCAGTTCTCAAAAGATTTTCCGAAGATGAATTGTTGCATGAGTGGCTTATTTCCTTGAAAATTTTTTGGGTTATAAATCTTAATAAGCTGTAACTTGGGAGACTTTAAAACTGCCTTAGTTTGCTAAGTTTTTCTGTTTGTGTGCAGATATAATTAAGTTGATGGGAATATGTGGAAAAGTGATTAAAATTTTGCAGAAAGCAATAGTCTCTGATGTAGTGAGAAAACGTGGTTATTATGCACATGAGGTTGTCTTATGTTTGATTAATGGATGATACTCAAAGCCAGCATTTATGTAATTAATGATTTTGTAGCTTTCGATTTGATTAACTACTAGTGTAAGACAAGGCTTAGGGGAAAAAAAGTCATGAAGAGTTCTGGCAAGATATTATCGATAGGAATTATGATAAAAATCATCCGTTTACATTTAGGGAGTTGAGGAGGTTCCTCTTAAGAGTGATTCAAGGAAACTTTGTTTTAGGATTATGAGATGAAAGCCCAGTTTTAGCCTATTACAAGCTTTTAGAGAAAATTCAATTATCTTGTTTATATTTGTTTGTTTTAGAAAGTAAACCTTTGAGTAAATACAAGCACATGAACACAGATTTATTTAGATTACTGAAACAGTGAATAAAAACAAGAAACAGAACGTGGGAGGGAAGCAGCAATGGAGGGGACCAGTGAGGGTGTCTGTCACTGACGACCAGGATCCTGGTAGAGCATGTTATATTTTTAATGCTGGTGTATAATTTATATTGTAAGGCTGGCATCACTATAGAGTGGTTTATTTGAGACAGGGTCTCCCTATGTAGTTCAGGCTGGCCTTGAACTCACTACATGCCTTGGGGTGGGCTCAAACTCACAGTGATCCTTCTGCCTCAGCCTCCCCAGTGCAGGGATCATAGGCCTGTGCCACCATGCTGGCTAGTGCCATTTTAAAAAGACACTGTAATCCCACGTGTGCTCTGAGGTGCTTGCAGATAACCTTCCCTTCTTTTACAGACTTCCCACAGCCGGGCAGGGAGTCATCCGCTGTCCTCATTTCAGTGCGGTGACTCGGAAATCCATAGGCCAGCGTTGCTTGGGTGTTCACTGGGTTACTCTCCTGTTAACATCACAGCTCGGTGACAGAGATCGCCAGCAGTGAGCTCCCTCGCTGTTCTTTAGTTCCCCACCGAAGGCTGGGGGAGCTCGCCTGTCCCCCTGATCAGCCTGGGCTCGCGTGTGATGGCTCTGGGAAGCACCTGCGTCCCTGTGTGGACTCCAACCCTAGAGCTGCAGCACCTGTCTCCTCCTCAGCTGCTGGCTGAGTCACTCCCTGTCCTGGAGGTCACGCTGGGTCCTTGCCATGGGCCCTCCTGTTCCTTGTGAAACCCCGGTGCCCTAGAGTGTGACTCCCTGCGCTACTCATGGGGAAGAACATTCTTTGCTTTCCTCGTGACCGCCTTTCATCCATCCAGATCGTTTTGTGGTTTTGGGGTCAGCAGATTAGTAGCTAGGTGCGCCTGCAGAGCTCCTTGGTGGGGCAGCAACGTCACAGCAGCCACACTGTGGGGTACAGGCCATTGGCTGCCTCTGGGTTCTGCTTGCCACACTCATGAGCTTTTCTGCAGAGATGTCTTGATGCTACTTAAGAATGAACAGACACCACCATCACTCTCAGAATATCACCAATCCTAACTTCCGTTCCACAGAACCTTAGTGTCTTAGTTACTTTTTTCTCATTGCTGAGGCGAAATACTGAACACTCCAAATTAAGGGAGGAAAGGTTTATTTAGCGCTCAGTTTGTGGAGGTTTCAGTCCATAATCAGCTGGTGCCAAGGCAGAGTGGCCTGGCCAAGGGGCAGCTATTCATGGCAGTGGGAGATACTGAAAGCAACAAGAGCAAAAGGGAGGAGCAAGCCTCCCTTATATTGTGTGCAGGCTTCCCACTGTAAGGTGGTGTAGCACTCACACCCCCAGTCCTAAGCCCTAGGTTTGGCTGCCTCTGAAAAGCCCATCCCTCATGACTGTATGAGGATTTGGGGGAACATCTAGACACAAAGCATAATTCTCTGCCCCTGGCCCTCATATACATCCTCATATATATCCCGTTATGTCCATCTCTAAGAGTTGCCAAAGCCCTAACAGTTTTAGCACTGCTGGAAAGTCTAAGTTCCAAGTCTCCTTTGAGATGCAAGGCAAATTCTTAGCTGTGAACCCCTGTACAAATGAAAAATTAAACACTTATAACAATAAATGGCATCAGATAAACATTTTTATCCTAAAATTTATAAACAAGGAGGAGTATAAAGGGATGGGATCAAAGCAAGTCCAAAATTGAGCAGGACAGACATTAAGTTTTATAGTTTTATGTGCAGCATGTGGAGCAATCCTTGAGTTCCAAAGGGCTTGCGTGGCTCTGTCCCTGTGGTACTTCTGGTGGTTGTAGCTCCCACAGCTTTTCTCTTAGGCTCACTTTTGGCAGCTTTTCCTGTGTGATCTATGTTTTTGGCTTTCACTGACTTTTGGGGTCTCTATTGCACCTTTGGTGGCCTCCCAGGCCTTCTTTTGAAATTTGTGTGGGAGCCTTTCTGATCCTACAACTTCTGCATTTTGCATGCACCTAAAACCAGCACCACGTAGATGATGCCAGGTCTGCCATCAGCTGGAGCCATAGCCAGGCTCCCCTCTCTCTTGGTTGTAGGAGTTGAGTGCCTGGATCGCTGAGCACACATATTCACTCAAAGAGTCAAATGCAAAAGAGTGCAGGAGATCTGTCCATACACTGGAGGACCAAAGAATCCAGCGGAGGGCCTGGATCCCATGACAATGCCATACATGAGTCCAGCTGGAGACCTAGAGCCCACGATTATGTCTCATGCACATCTGTATCAAGGATCTATACTGGAAAGGCCCAGGGGTCAGTGGTGGAAGCTAGAAAGTCTGCACCAGTGGGATGAAGGATCTGTGCCAGCAGGCTGAGGGATCTGCACTGGAGCCAGGAAGTAACACTCAGAGACCAGAGCTCCCTTGCAAAGAACCACACACAGCCATTCTCAGTGACATTGAGGTCTTGAGCTCCTCTCATGATGAGAACAGCTGAGTTTGTATCAGGAAAGCTAGTGTGAGGAGCTTCTCCAGGAGAACCAATAGCACGTCACTGTCCCCTCCAGTTCTCCTTTTATGCTATTGGCAACAATCCTTAGGTGGGCCCTCTACACCCAGTACCACGCTGATTCATGTCAGCTGGGTGTTCCAAGTTGCTCATTAGTTAATCCACCACATTGGGAGACCTTATCCTCTTGGTTATTTCAACAGTACTAGCAAAGCAAACATAGTTATTTTAAATGAAGAAATGTTTTGCGTTCAAATTGGGAGCTGAGTAGGGCATTCTGAGGGCACTTGATGTGCTAGTTTCTGAATACACTAAGAACACCTTTGTCTCAACAGTAGAAAGCAAATAATGAACAAAAAACACCCTGGTGGCAGAGATAAAGGAGATTATCACGTGAATTTAGAGCAGTGACCTTGTTACCTGGGATTTAGTACATGGGTTCTGGTTTGATACGTAGATTCTAAAGCTACTGTGTTATGTTTCCATCACTGTAGCAAAATAATCAAGACAATCTTCTTAAAAAGAGAGAATGTTTGTTTTGGTTCACAGCATAGAACTTTCCGTCTGTGGTTGTTTGGGCCGGTTGTGGGGTAGTCATCATGTGGGGTCCAGAACCTTGGAGATGGTCCAGACCCAACCTTAGCAGGGACTGTTTCTCCCCTGCAGCCTCAGATGAGCCCACAGGAGTGTGAGGAGTGGAGAATCCTTATGCAGACTGGCCACCTGTCTCATTCAGATACTGCTGTCTCCATGCTGCGCAGTTGTTGTGGCTTGTGTCTAGGTGTCTCCCTAAAGCCTCCTGTGGTCTGAGATGGGGCTTTTCAGAGGTGGCTGGATCTAGGGTGTGTGATGCTGGGATCAAGGATGGGTTGTAGGGATTGATTCATGGTTCTGTGAAAGGATGAAGGCTGCTCCCCCCTGGGTGTGAGTGCCACCAGCCCTAAAGGTGAATAGCCTGGACAGAATACAAGGAACAGAAAGAGGGTTGCTGGTAGCATGGTGCTACTTTGCTACTTGCTGCCTTCTGCCTGCCATGAGCTGTCTCTCCTTTGCCATGCCACCCTGCCTTGGAGCCAGCCAACCGTGCACTGAAACCTCCACAAACTGTGAGCTAAATAAACCTTCCCTCCTTTAACTTTGGGTGTCGAGTATTTTGTCTCAGCAACAAGAAAAGTAACTACAACAGCATCCAAGAGCTTCTGGGATGGACTTTCTGAGAACTGAGGTCCATTCTTGGGGCTCAGCAGCCTCTTTCTAGGAACAGGTGAACAATTATGGTCCATCTTCTAGTTGAAAACACAGACTTTGCATTGGATCAGAATTTTAATACATGTCCGTTCCATTCAGTTAAAAACCTCTGTCCTATGCTGTGGTTAATTATAGATCTCATGACATTTTATGGTAAAGAAAGTTGAGTTGACTCTGTAATACATTTTAGGAAACTGTAGGCATCCACTATTTGGCTGAGTATCGGCAGCCTTTACACTAAGGTGCTGGTAGGAAAACACGAGGAATTCAAGAACGGGGTTAATCAAGTTGTAGGCAATTACATGTTTCATTTATTTCAGCTGGTTATTGGTTAGAAAATAGTATTTGTTAAAATCATCACACATGAGGCTAACATGCTTTTTCAGTCTCTGAAAGAAAGCCAGAAATAACTGTTTATTTGGTTTTGAAGAGATTGTTTTTAGTCTCTATCTTCGGAATACTGTTTTGATGTATTATAAATGAACTGCTTTCAAGTTAGATGAGAAGTTACTAAGATCCAAAATAATTAATTAGACTCACTTGTAAGTCACCACCACTAGCTTTTAGTTCTATCAAAGGAGGAATTCCCCATTGCGTCTCTGAATTTCTTATCATGTACTTAGCATCTTAAAAAGCAGGCCTAATTAGATGTGAACCTTCAAAAGTGACATTGGAAGGGCTGTCTCCTGTCCCCACTCTCACCCGTGTGAACGGCTTGCCCTGGTGGCCTTCAGGGCCACATATGTGGACCAGGGGCAGCAGATGGTTGCAAAGATGCAGAATCATCAGCAAGTGGCTGGGCGTCATCATACTTAAGCTGATCAAGATGCTGGCCACATGTAGCTTGTGTGTCACTGAGGGTCCCCTGGGGGCTGCTGGCTGGTCTGTTCTTGTCCCTCTCTGCTGTCCTAACTTCTTCCCCCTTGTTTGGAGGGAGCCAGCATTTTGTCTGTTGTAGATTAGAAGAATCTGTGACCCAGTAGTTTTGAAAATGAAAAAAATCAAACATTTTTATGTTTCTCTTTGCAGTGGTCCTGAGGACTGCTTTGCAGGCAGTGAGAGGCCAGAGTCCTCCAGAGTCCTTTATTTGAGGCCCTTTCTGCTCCTGGCAGATGCCAGATTACTCATAGATAAAGTTTAGAGCTATGTTTAAATCATCCCAGAAATTTGTCAGTTTTTTTTGATTCATTTACTTCTGCAAAATGATGTCCATTTAAAAACTTGTCCAGTGTGATTTAGTTGGAGCAACTCTGTGTCACAGCCTTGATCGTGGCTTATGATAAAAGGTGGGGTCTTTGTGTGACCACGATTGAGTCACGAGTGTGAGGCCGAGGGCTCTGTTTTTGGTCGCTGGGGCGGGGCAGAGCCACAGCGTGGGAAGGCAGAAGTCTGGGTTCATGTGATGGAAATTCTTGTGGTGTACCATGCAGATGGGCTGTGACACAGCCTGGGAGCGAGGTGCCTGGGGACCTCGGTTTAAAAATGCAATTTCAGAAGGAATGTGGGCACTTCTGCGTTTCAGGCAGCGCAGGAAAGGAAGGACTTAATCAGTCTGGCTTTTTTGCTTTCATCAGAAGGCCAAGGCAGAGTCTTCAGCATGCTCCTCTCTTTCTTCTTTCTCGTTACCCTCAAAAGCGAGTATGCTGGGCATCTGACACGAGTTTCTCATTTTTGAAGCCAAAGTTTAAGACTGATGTGGCCAGAGAGCCTCAGGGCCATGGCTGTCCCCAGTGAGGCTTGCTTATTTATGGGGTGATGAGTGACCTTGGAGATGGGTGCCTTCAGCCAGCACCTGGCCGGATGGCTCTCAGGTGGAGGCGACACTTGGAGAGACTGAAGGCAAGGAGCTGACGCCCCCAGGCCAACTGCTTCCTGTCTGCCAGGCCTGTTCCGCACAGGTCCCCTGGGGTGGAGCAGAAACTGCCACACCCTCACCTGTGGTGTCCCTTGCTCTACCCTCCTCCCCTTGGGCTGTCCCCTTGCTGCTGTCCAGTGTTCTCCCCTGGCTTGTATCCTCTGCCCTTTGCTTACTTCGACGTGTTTTCTACTGTGTACTTGTTAAGGCTTCCTCGTTGCCTTGAAAAATAAAAGCCGTGTCCTTCCCACTGTGAATCTGCCCCTTCACCACTCCCGCGGCTCCTGCCTCCATCCTCAGCCTATCTGCTGTCTGATTGCAGGGTCAGTGTTCTCTTTCCCTTCCCTTGGTCCTTCAGCCTCTGTCTTTAGCGCTTTTCCTGCCTCGCTGGCAATTGCCAGGCCTCTTCCTCTCGTGTGCCCAGCTGTTCTCTCACGTTCAGCTTTCATTTAGTGCTTCTGCATTTACAAATTATGTTTCTAACACCAGCCTGACCCAAAGTTTTCAGAACTCTCCTCAGCCTTGCTTCTTTTTCTAGGTTACGTGACTTGGGACTGTCCATACTGGAAGGTGCTAGAGCCCTTTGAGATGCCCTCTCACACCCTCAGATGCCTCCTCTGGTCTCGCCCACCCGCTGCACCCTCTCAACCTGGCTCCCTGGCCCTTCCTGAGCTCTGGCCAGGCCTGCACGGGGACGGCGCCAGGCATCAGGAAGCACAGGTGTCCTCAGGGCCCCAGGTGGTGCACCTTGCCCTGCTTGCTCTTGCTTTCTGATGCTTGCTGTCTGTATGCTGCGTGACCTAACTGCTTGCATACCCACCAGCTTCTAAGCACCTCATTCGCCTGTGGGCCCATCCACACCTGGCCACACTGTTCCCAAGATCAGCCACCTCTCAGGTGGGTACCGGATGTCACAGACTGTGCCACTCCTCTGGGAAATCTGTCTGAGAGTTTCACTCTGGAATGTGTATACAGGATATAGATATGAAATAGTGCAGCCCATTGGACCAGTGGCCATGCCCAGCCTTCCCATCTGTACTCCTAGTTGTTCAGACAGCAGAAGGCGTACCTGGTGCAGCATGGTGGGCCTTCATCAGACCCAGGCTGCTGCTTTCTTCCTTCTCATTCACCTGGGCTGCGAGCCTATTGGATGGTGCTGGCCACATGAGGGTGGATCTTCTCCTTCACTGGCCTGCCTGCCGGTCATCGCTGGACAGGTCCAGACTCATCCAGAAGTGTGCTTCAGTAATCGGCCAGGTGTCCCTTAGTGAAGTTGAGTGGACATCATGATTCCTGCTGCAGGGAGAGAGGGAGAGATCCTGTGTCTCTCCTTTTTCGTAGGGGACTGAACCCTTATGCCTCCAGTCTCCTCCAAGGGGCTCCCACAGCAGCCTGGGGTTTGGGGTATGTGTGTTTTGTGTTCTGATTTCCCTCACATTAATCACATCTTGCACATTTCATCCCCTGCCTTCTTCCATGGCACTGTGCCATTCTGCTCAAGGCTGTACCCTAGGTTGCTCAGGATCTTTGACCTCAAAATGCTATTCAGCATTTTGCCACTATAAAACAACCTTCATATCACTGTCTTAGTATAATATTTGCCTGCCGGATTACTTCTGAAGGTGGATTCCTGGAACACATATGGCAAGCTCTGGAAGCCAGGTTTTACTGGCCTCAGGCTTTCTCTGCAACTGGTGTAGAGAGGAGGGAACTTGCAGCCCCTAACTAGGCGTGATCTGGCCCTGTGACCAGGTGCCTTCAGCCACCCAGGACTCCTGCTGACTTCTGAGCACTTGTTGGGTTGGTTTTGTACTGGAGGGGAGAGGGTAGACGGTAGACATCCATCTTGTAGCCATGGCGCTCTGTGCTTGGTAGTCTAATGGCACACGCGTGTGTGTGTGAGACTAGGCCTTGCTGTGTAATCCAGGCTGGACTCAAACTCAAGGTGATCCTCCTGCCTCAGCCTCCAAAGTACTGGATCACAGGCGTGCGCCACGACGCCTGCCTTTTGTGTGTTTAAGTGTGTATGTGGTGATGTGAAAACTGTGCTCCCGTCCTCTGCGGTAGCGAAACAGCGGCAGGATCTTGCCTGCTCGGCATGCCTAGTGCTCACAGAAAGCTGCCTTTTCTCCCCCCCTGTGCTGCAGGGTCCCGCTTTCGGTCTGCGCAGGGTTGTGTGCCCGTGGAGCTCCTGGTTGGGGCGAGCCTGCTGGGGTCGGGGCGGTGCTGTGCCTTGGTGTGGGGGTTGGAGACCAGTACTTGCCACTCGGTGACCTGAGCGGAGGTGGGAGGAGGACATCGGGGTGCCCTGCCCTTCCCTCTCCGGGAGAAGCGGGGTGGAGGGCGGGGTCCCTGAGTGTCTTCAGGGATCCCCCAGCAGCATGCTGGCCCCCTCAGGGTCGCACTGTGCCTGCGCAGCTGCACTCACCTCTCTGCTTTTCTGCAGCCACGAGGACTTCGAGTTCATCTCGGGCACGCGCATGCGCAGGCTGGCGCGTGAGGGCCAGAAGCCGCCCGAGGGCTTCATGGCGCCCACGGCCTGGGCAGTGCTGGCCGAGTACTACAAGGCGCTGGAGAAGGCGTGAGTGCATGGAGGACGAGGACGAGGACCCAGGACCCAGGACCCAGGGGACCCCGAGGCCACCTGCTGCTTCTAACGTCGCTGTCCGCTCTGTGCGCTGACCCTGCCAGCGGCGGCGCAGCCGTCTTTTCTATCGTGTTCACGCTTCAGCCTCCCGGTGTCTGCCAGCCATCACCTTAGTGAGTGGTAACCAGTAATGCAGTCTCACTTTCTCCTCCCTTAAAAAATATTGCTAAACAGTAGCCGTGGCTAGACCTTGTCTTGGAAATTTTGCAAGACAGCTCTAGCGGTGAGATGTTTTTTCCTATCTTGAAAATGTTAACCGCTTCCTCTCTTTCTTCCAGTTCGTTATTGATCTTTCTAGCTGTTATAATCTAAAACATTCTTGGGACGTGGATAAGCTCTGAACAGACTTCTTTATTCAATAAAATTACATTTTTTGGCTTATTTATGTGGCATTTTTATATTATTTTGTTTACACATAACTTTTCTCTTTGCGAAATGATTTCTGCTGGGCAGGGTGGGACACACCTGTAATCTCAGCACTTGGAAGGGTGAAGCGGGAGAATTGCCATGAGTTCAAGACTGACCTGGACTATATAGTGAAACCCTGTCTCACAAAACAAAATTTCTGCTAGTCGAGGGAAAATGTAAGCATCTTGATTTATAGGATTCAGTAGTCAGCTCCTAACACTGTGTAACTTAG
>PVJX010011119.1:0-54697 GCA_004027295.1 Dolichotis patagonum | reverse complement strand
AAAAAATCATATATCATGACCAAATAGCCTTCATCCCAAGGATGCAAAGATGGTTCAACATATGTAACTCAATAAATATAATACATCACATAAATAGAAGCAAGGACAAAAACTACACGATCATATCAATAGATACAGAAAGAGCCTTGGAAAAACTTTAACATTGTTTCATGATAATAACACAAAAGAAAATAGGTACAGAATATCTTCTCTCAATCTGACAAAGGCCATTTACTAACTTACTTCTAACATCATATTAAGTCATATTAAATGTGAAAAAACTGAAAGATTTTCTTCTAAAATCAGGAACAGGAGACAGATGTCCACTATCACCACTTCTGTTCAACACAATACTCAAAACATTAGCAAGAGAAATTAGGCAAGAAAAAGAAATAAAAGGGATATGTATATGAAAAGAAGTTAAATTATCATAATTTGCAGTGATCTTCTATGTAGACATATAAGATTCCCAAAAAATCCACCGAGATTCTTATAGTGAATGACCAAATTTGATAATATAGCAGGATATAATATTAATGTAAAAATTAATAGCATTCTACTGAGAAATAAATTATGGAAAAATACCATTCACAATTATACCAACAAAATTAAGTACTTAGGAATAACCTAACTAAGGAAGTGAAGGACCTCTACAAAGAAAACTACAATGCTCTGAAACAGGAAATCAAACAAGACATCAGAAAATGGAAAGATATTCCCTGTTCCTGGATAGGCAGAACCACTATAATCAAAATGACCGTACTTCATAATCATATCAAATTAAAAATGTAATCTTAACCAAAATACCAATAATATTCTTCACAGAACTGGAGAAGGCAATCCTAAAATTCATAAGGAACCAAAGGAGATCCAGAATAGTAAAAGCAATACTGGGGAAAAAAGAGCAAAGTAGGAGGCATCAGAACTCTTGATTTAAAGTTATATTACAAAGCTATAGTGATGAAAACAGCATTATACTGGCTCAAAAACAAACATGAGGTTTAATGGAACAGAATAGAGGATTAAGAAACAACACTAATCACATTCAACTAGTTGATCTTTGACAAAAAAGCCAAAAGCATTCACTAGAGGAAAGATGGCCTCTTTAATAAATGACATTGAGAAAACTGGACATCCACATGCAGAAGATTGAATATAGCCCCATATTTCTTACCATGTTCTAATCTGAAGTCAAAATGGAGCAAAGAAGTAAATGTTAAAACAGAAACAACCTGCTGGAAGATATAACAGTATAACTCTTAAAGTTACAGGAGTAGGAAAGGACTTTCTGAAAAGAACCCTGATTGCACAGGAAACAGTACTGAGAATCAACAAATGGAATCATATCAAATTAAAAAGCTTCTGCACAGCATAAGGAACCACCAACAGAGTGAATGAAAGTCTACAGAAGGAGACATGTACCAACTACCTCAGGCAGAGGGGTTTCTATCAATAAGAAAGAACTTAAAAATTAGGTCACTCCCCAAATAAAAGAGTCAATCAAAAAATGAGCAACTGAAATATATAGACATTTCACAGAAGACAAGGTACAAATGGTTAATAAATACATGAAGAAATGCTCAAAATCACTGCCATTAGAGAAATGCAAATTAAAACAACACTAAGATTCCATCTTAGTCCAGAAAGAATGACCATCATCAAATAATAACACATGCTGGTGAGGCTGTGGGGAAAAAAAGGAAGGGTTCTACAATGTTAATGGGAATGTGAATTAATAGAACCCCTATGGAAATCAGTGTACATATTCCTCAAACTGAAACTAGAAATTTCATTTGACTCAGCTATTCCCTTCTAGGTGTTTTCCCAAAGCAGTTAAAATCATATTACAATAATACTTATATACTCATGTTTATAACAGTACAGTTAATAATATCTAAATCTTGGAAGCAGCCTATATGCCCATCAACAGATGAATAGATAAGGAAAATGTGGTATTTACACCTGATGAAGTACTACTACTGTGCCATAAAGAAAGATAAACTTCAGTCATTTGTAGGAAAATGGATAAACCTTGAGACCATAATATTAAGTGCAATACATGAGACACACAAGCCTAAATATTGCATGCTTTATCTTATATGAGGAACCCAAATTAAAAATAAATAGCAAAATGAAAGATAATAGGCAATAGGAGGACAGATCTTTCTCAGTTGGGAAGGAGATTAAGAGGAAGAGGGAGGGGGAAAGAAAAGGGATTGATGAGGAGTGGATAAAAAAAGTTGTGGCATTTTTATACAGTGGAGTACTACTCAGCTATAAAGAATGATCACATCGAGATATTTATAAATTAATGGACACGACTTGAGACCATACTCATAAACGAAATAAACCAGACTCACATGTGTAAATACCGTATAGTCTCCCTAGTATGAGAGTTGATAAGAGTATATAAGATTTTATGGTAAGCATGAGTCCCCATCTCATGGCTTTGAAGCCTTTCAATGTTTTCATTCATCAGTTGGAATGGTTTTATTCTGTTTTGTTTGACTATATCATGCGTGATGGTATGAACGGCTGTTTTGAAGAAAACAAAACATTATGACAGCTATTGCTGATTTAATCTCATCCTTCTTAGAAGTCCTACCATGCTTCTATTCTTCTACTACCATTAGTTCTATCTATCACATTGTGTCTTATTGGGATTTGAATATGTGTGATAGTATAAACAAAAATTTTTTATTGAAAATGAGATATAGTACCCATTGATCATTCTCTGTTATTTGGTTCAGAATGCCCTGTAATTCTTTCAGTCTTTGAATGGTTTTATAATATTTTGTTATGTTTTATATTATTGTATTTGAAACTATGCTCAACTATAGCAGAGAAACAGATATTGTGATAGCTACTGTTAATGTCTGGTTGTCTTAATGTAAAGTACTGTGTTGCCTATGTTGTCCTGTTCTGATCTGCTCTGTTCTGCCCTCTTTTGTTTTATTCTCTTTAAAATTAAAAAAAAAAGGGATTGAAAAAAGAAAAAAGAATTGAAAAAATAAGTGTATATGTACCAACTCCACACAAAGAATATAAACATATACTGCAAACATACTAATAAAAAATTAAAAATACAAAAAAGTAAATAAATTATCTTTATAATTAAAGAAATGGATTCCAAATTCATAAATTTTTTTGATATATAAATTATTTTAGTGGAAAATAAACATTTAAAGTGTTTCATCAAATTCATAATTATTTTCTTTATATTTTACATGTATGTACCTTGTCATTAAAGTTTGATGTCTTTATTGCTTCATTAAGTACCACACAATCCTAGTACGTCACTATGACTTATGGCTATGAATTCAATTTAATGGAGGCTACATTTCTGAGTAAAATTAATATGAATTCTTAGGTTTTAATTCCTTCTATGATTAGTTTCATATTATTAACACAGTATACAGTATATGTATGTCTTTTATTTATAAGACAGTGAGGCTTGTTTCACCGTCTATAATATAGGATTTAATATAAATGACCTAAATTTTACTTCTTTATCTATAAATTTAAAAATAAAACTACTATAAAAATAAAAAGTAAATAAATGTTTATTTTTTGTGTCTGTTTGAGACAGGGTCTTGCTATGCAGTTCAAGCTGGCCTTGACCTCACTCTGTAGCCCAGGCTGGTCTTGAATTTGCAATGTTCATCTTGCCTCAGCCTCTGGAGTGCTGGGATTACAGGTGTGTGCCACCATGCCTAGCTAAATATTTATATCTTAATAGTATTTTTACTCAATTTTGAGTTTCAGGAGACAAGTAAACATTAAAATTTCACTCACTATAATGTGGTCCTACTGCACGTGGGAAGAACACAGCTGTGCCACTTGCAATTCACAAGTTGGAGAACAATTCAGAGGCTCTACATTCTGTTTAATGAGCAGTGTCCGGTGATCATGTGCTTGGATATTGGTGACATATCAAATGGCTTTAAGTATCTTTATGCACTTACTTAGTTTCTGTACTCTTTGTGGGCTAAACACAAGCAGTTTGCAGATAGCACTGGTGCAAGGAGCATACTTAGGATAGCACTGCTCTAGGGAATACTTGCATTAGAGAGATTGGCAGGAAAAGAGCTAGAGAAGGACTTTATAAGGTCAGGGAAGGAAGGAGACCACAGATTTGTGGAAGTCTAGGAAATTTTAAGGAAGAAGTGATTAACTATGTTGACTGCAAGAAAGAGGACCAAAAATAAGCCATCAAATTGACAGTGGGACATTAAAGACTTCTGAGTTATTTCAGTAATGTTCTAGTGGTGTTACTGAAGAAAGCCAGGTATGAGTGAGTGAGGAATTGAGGTAATAGTGCAAACTGGTGAGGATTACCCTTTCAAGAAATGAGGCCAAAAAGAAATAAAAATAGTGTGGCTGTTTGAAGGTGCAAACTCATGGAAGGAATATTTGTTAGATAGGGGAGATTTTAAAAAAAGTGTTTAGCAGTAAACGGCTATAATCCCAGCACTCTGGGAGGCTGAGACAGAAGGCTTACAAATCTGAGCCAGACTGAGTGACTTAATGACTTACTGAGATTCTGTTTCAAATAAAAAATAAAAACAGGGCTGGAATTATAGCTTAGTGCAAAGGTCCTGGGTTCAATCTCTAGCACTGTAAAAAAATCTATAATGTCACTGAAGCCATATCAAGCTGAAGAGAGTTCCTTCTCTTTGGTATTATCCCAGAAAGCTACAGTGGGGGATTTAAGAATTTTTAATTTTTTAATTTTAAAGAGAATAAGACAAAACAGAACAGAACAAAGCAGATCAGAACAAAATAATGCAAACAACACAGGATTTCAAACAAGACAACAAGAAATCAACAGTGGCTACCATAATGTCTCTTGTTTTCTTTGAAATAGTTGTCCCTATCTTGACACATAATGAATTCAAACAAAACAAAATAGTATAAAACTGATCAAAACAAAAGAATGAAAGCATTATGGACCTTCAAAGCCAGACATTAGGAAAATTGACAATGGCTACCATAATGTCTCTTGTTCTCTTCAAAAGAGCTGCACATACTGAAATCCAATAACAGAAAACAGATTAAAACCAATCAAAACAAAGAATAAAAGCATTATTGGACTTCAAAACAAGATGATAGGAAATTGGCAATGGCTACCATAATGTCTTGTTTTCTTCAAAGAGCTATTGCTACCATCACCTGTAATAAAATCAATTCTTGTGAACTCTTTAGGAGAAGATCTAGGCTTGTATAAACCTATACATGTACATGTATCCTTTCTGTATTAGAAGGAAAAACAAAACAAAATACAAGAAAAACATGAAACAAAAGAGACAAATAAATGGCAATAATGAAGAGCCCCAAACAGTAACAATATAGGCTTCTAAAAAAGGTGGTAGGAACATAACTAAGGTTGTTGTTTTGTATAATTATCTTCAAAAGAGTTATTCAGATTACCAGATATAAACATGCAAAATTGATCTGACCTATGAATGTTAGCTGTTTTGTTCCAAGAACTAACAGGGTTAGTCATATAATCATTTTAGCTAATTTAAGTGTATATATACAAATTTATATCACTTTTTCCCTTCCTTCTTTTTCCTGTTCCCTATTTTTTCCCCTTTGAGCAGTTTCTTACCCTTTCACAATATTATTGAGGATTTCGTATCTTATTTACTCTTTCAGGTTCTTATACTAGGAAGACAATACAGTATTTACACATGTGAGTCTGATTTATTTCACTGATGAGTATGTTCTCAAGTTGCATCCATTTACCTATAAAAGCCTCAGTGTGATCCTTCTTTATAGCTGAGTCATACTCCACTGTATAAAAATACCACAACTTTTTTTATCCATTCCTCAGTTGATGGGCATTTTGGTTGTTTCCAAGATTTGGCTATTATAAATTGTGCTGCTATAAACATGGCTGCACATATATCACTGTGGTGTGATGTTTTCAGTTCCTCTGGGAATATGCCCAGAAGTGGAATAGCTGGGTCAAATGGGCCTTCCAATCCCAGCTTTGTAAGGAACCTCCACACTGATTTCCACAGTGGTTGCACCAGTCTACACTCCTACCAACAGTGCAGAAGAGTTGCTTTTTCCCCACAGCGTCTCCCGCATTGGTTATTGGTGGTTTTCTTGATCTTGGCCATTCTTTCTGGAGTGAGATGGAATCTCAGTGTGGTTTTAATTTGCATTTATTTAATGACCAGTGATGCTGAACATTTTTTCAGTATTTATTTGCCATTTGTATTTCTTCAGCTGAGAAGTGTGTATTCATCTCAGATGCCCATGGATTGGGTCTTTGAATTGCAGGGCTCTGATGTTTTTAATTTTTTATATGTTCTAGACAGAAGTCCTTTGTCTGAGGGAGAGTAGACTAAGATTTTTTCAAAATTCATGGGTTTTCTTTCCACTCCATTGGAGATTTCTTTTGACATGCAAAAACATTTTAATAAGACAAGATCCCAGTTGTTGATCTTGGGAAGTACTTCTTGTGCAGTTTGATTTTTGTTCATGAAGTTTCTGCCTACCTGTATATCTTCAAGATTTCTACCTGCTTTGTCTTCCAGCAGATTTAGTGTTTCTGTTTTAATATCTAGATCTTTGATCCATTTTGACTTTAGTTTAATACACAGTGGTAGGCATGGCTCGAGTTTTAGTTTTTGGCATATGGGAAGCCAGTTTTTCCAGCACCACTTATTAAAGAGGTTATCTTTCTTCTAGTGAACCTGCTTGGCCCCTTTGTCAAAGATAAGGTGGCCAAGTGTGTTTGTAGCTCTGGTTGTATCTTCCAATCTATTCCATTGATCTTCAGGCCTGTTTGCATTCCAGTACCATGCTGATTTTATCACAGTAGCTTTGTAGTATACCTTCAAGTCAGGAATTGTGATGACTCCTGGCTTGCCTTTGTTGCCCAGAATTGCCATTGCTATTCTGGGTCTCTTCAGATTCCAGATGAACTTTAAGAATGACTTCTTTAGATCTGTGAGGTATGTTAATGGTATTTTGATTGGAATGCATTAAATCTGCATAATAATTTTGGAAGAATGGCCATTTGCACAATGTTTGTTCTTCTTATCCATGAACAAGGAATGACTTTCCATTTTTTGAGACTCTCTTCAATTTCTTTTTTCAGAGTACTGTAATTTTCACTGAATAGATCTGTTACTTGGGGGTGCTATTGTGAAGGGTGTGATTTCTCTTATTTCACTCTCAGTGAGTTTGTTATTTGTATAGAGGAATGCTATTGATTTTTGAGTGTTGACTTTGTATCCAGCTACATTACTTTATTTGGTTATTACATCTAGAAATCTGGAGTTTCGGGGTGTCTTCTGTGTAGAGTATCATGTCATCTGCAAATAATGTTAATTTAACTTCTTCTTTCCTATCCTTATTCCTTTCATTTCTCTCTTATCTAATTGCTCTGGCTAATGTTTTCAGCACTATATTGAATAGGAGTGCTAACAATGGACATCCCTGTCTTGTTTCTGATTTTAGAGTGAAAGCTTTCAGTTTTTGACTATTTAGTATGATGCTAGCTGTTTATTTGTCATCAATGGCTTTTATCAGATTGAAGTAAAGACCGTCCATTCTGATTTTCCATAGGTTTTTTTTTTATCATGAATTAGTGTTGGTTTTTATCAAAAGTTTTTTCTGCATCTATTGAAATGATCATGTGATTCTTGTCTTTGGTTCTACTGATATGGTAGATTACACTTATTGATTTGCTTATGTTGAGCCATCCCTGCATTCCTGGGATGAATACCACTTGGTCATGTTGTCTAATCTTCTTGATTACTTGCTGCATTCTGTTTGCCCATATTTTATTGAAGATGTTTGCATCTATGTTCATTGGGCAGATTGGCCTGCAGTTCTCTTTTTTGGTTGGGTCTTTCTGTGTTTTGGTATTAAGGTAACACTTGCTTCTAGGAATGAGTTAGGTAGAACTGCTTCATTTTCAGTTTCATTGAAGAGTCTGAGGAGTCAATAAGTCTTTCTTGAATTTCTTGTAGAATTCAGCAGTGAATCCATCAGGACCTGGGCTTTTCCTTCATTGGTAAGGTTCTAATTACATTTTCAATTTCATTAAATTCAATTGGGATATTCAACAGTTTTCCAACTTCTTGATCCAGCTTTGGTAATTCATATGTTTCTAGAAATCTGTCCATTTCTTCTGTGTTATCAAATCTATGAAAGTGAAGGTTTTTGAAGTAGGTATCGATGATCTGTATTTTCACAGAGTCTGCAGAAATTTTGCCCTTTTAATTCCTTATTGCATGAATTTGAGTTTTTTCTTTCCTTTTTAAAATAAGGTTGGTTAGGAGCTTATCAATTTTATTTATTCTTTCAAAGAACCAACTCTGATTTGTTAATTCTTTGTATTGTTTTCTTAGTCTCTATTACATTAATTTCCATTCTGATTTTTATAATTTCCTCCCTTTTTTTTGGCTTTGGGCTTGACTTGCTCGTCTCAGAGGTGTAGATATCTGAGTTATAGCATCAGGTTGTTTATTTGTGTTTGTTCTGTTTTCCTGATGTGGGAATTCACTGCAATAAATTTTCCTCTGAGGACTGCTTTCATTGCATACCACAGGTTCCGGTAAGTTGTATCTGTTTTTGTTTGTTTTTTTTTGCTTGCAGATATTGTTTAATTTCTTCTTTAATTTCCTCTGTAACCCATTGATTGCTCAGGAGTATATTATTAATTTCCATGTGTTTATGAAGTTTTTGCAGTTTCTTTTGTCATTAATTTTCAGTTTCATGGCACTATGATCAGATAATATGTATGGGATAATTTTGATTCTTTTGCATTTACTTAAGTATTTTCTGTGGGCTAATATATGGTATATTTTAGAGAATGTCCCATGTGAAGCTGAGAAGAATGTATATTCTGATGCTGTTGGGTGGAACACTCTGTACATATCTACTAAGTGTATTTGTTCACAAGTTTGATTCAGTTCTGTTATTTCGTTGTTGATTTTCTGTCTAGCAGACCTGTGTCTTTGTGTTAATGGGTGTTAATATCTACCATTATAATTGTATTAGTGCTTATTTGATTTTCCATTTCTGTTAATATTTTTTACATAGCTTGATGCTCCCATATTTGGTGCATATATATTTAGAATTGTTATCTCTTCCTCTTGAAGTTTACCCTAACTAGTATGTAGTGACATTCTTTATTTCTTCTGATCATTCTTTGTTTGAAGTTCAGGTTGTCTGTAAACAGAACAGCCACCCTTGCTTTTTTTGGGGGGGGGGTTTCCTGTTGCATGAAGTATTGTTTTCCAACCTTTGACTTTCAGTCTATAAATTTCCTTTTGGGTTAGATGGATTTCTTGAATACTGCATATGGTTGTATGTTGTTTCTTGATCCATTCTGCCAGTTTCTTTTAAGTGGTGAAGTGAGGCCATTTACATTAATGGTTATAACTGATATACACTGGCTCAATTTTGTTATGTCTCTCTGCTGCTGATTCTTTACCTTTCCCCTTTGTTTAATTGTTTGCCTTGCTTAGTGTTTTTTTTTTTTCTGTTGGTGTTCTTGGAGTCATAGTTATTTTTATGTCTATCTAGAATATCTTTCAGTATTTTTTGCAGGATTGGTTTTGTAGTCATGGAGTTCTTCAGCTATTGTTTGTCATGAAAGTATTTTATTTCTCCATCACTTTTGAAGGACAGTTTTGCAGGGTTCATCAGTCTGGATGAAGTCATTTTCCTTTAGGATTTGAAATACTTCACTCCATGCTCTTCTTGACTTCATTGTTTGTGTTGAAAAGTCTGCTGTAATTCTGATGGGCTTTCCTTTGTAGGTAATCTGTCTCTTTTCTGTAACAGCTTTTAATATTCTGTTCTTATGTTGAATTTCTGAGATGTTGATTATTATGTCTGGGTGTAGATTTATTTTGGCTATGGCTAATTGGAATTCTATATGTTTCATTTATCTGTACATCAGTTTCCTTTCCCATGCTTGGAAAATTTTCAGCTATTACTTCAGTAAATAGTCTTTTGATATCATTTGTATTGTCACTTTTTTCATTGAAATCCATCAATTTTACATTTTTTTGCAGCATTTTGCAACTTGAATTGTTATTTCCTGATTCCTTGTTAGTTTTAAAAGATCTTTCCTTTCCTGTTCATTAGCTGTAATCTTGTCTTTGAGGTCTGAGTCACATTCACTGAGGTGTTTTTGGCAGTTTTTGATGGAATTTTTGATTTCCTGGATATCTCTTTGAATCTGTTTACGTGCATTCTATTACTTTCTTGTATTATTCATTCAAGATTTCCATCTTTTTGCAGTGTTTCTCAATTTTTTAAACTATGTCTTCTTTAAATGTGTTCAGCATTTCTTTTATTATGTTTATCTTTTTTTTTAACCTGGGAGATTATTTCTGATCTGAGTTCCTTTACAGCTTCATGAAGTTTTTTGTTTATTTCAGTTGCTATCATTTCAGAAGTTTCAGGTGTATGGCTTACATTTTCTTCTACGTCCATGTCTCCTAGGCTTGTTTGGGATAGGCTGGAGGTTTGAGATTGCATTTTGCTCTTTCATTTTGTCAGTTTCGTGTGTTCCCCTGGGGAAGCCAAATATAAGGTCTCATTTGTTTCCTGGTTTGAGGATGTCTGTCTGCACTACAGGGAGTTTCCCTAGTTGAGTGTGGGTGTTTAAGCAGGCCTCATCAGGTCCCTAGTGGCACTTGAGGGCTCCTGAAATGGGGAGAGTATGCTAGGTGGACCTTCAGTACACTGCACATGGCACTCCAAAGCTCCCCATTTGCTTGAGGTTGCTAGGTGCAACTATATCAGGTTCTGAGTGGCATTCTCTATCAGGTTCTGAGCGGCTGAACAGCTAGATCGAGTACACTGTGCAGGCCTTTAGCTCATGCCATACAGTGCACCAAAGTTTCCCAGCTGTTTGGGGATTCTAGGTGGGGCCCTACTGGGTTCCATGCGAGGTGCTGAGGTTGCATGGCTAGGTGGAGTTTGCTGTGCAGGCCTTTGGCTTACCATACCCAGCATAGGAGGTTCCCCTGCCACTTGGGGTCACTGGTTGGGGGCACAGCCAGGACCTGAGCAATTTACCAAAGGCCCTGGCTGTCTGGGGGTAATGGGTGTGGCCCTACCATGATCCAAGCGAGGTGCTGAGCTTGCATGGCTAGGTGGAGTTTGCTGTGCAGGCCTTTGGCTCACACCACTCAGCACAAGCTGGAATTTAAGAATTTTTATTAATTAAGCTACTCCTGGATTATGAAGAAGGAAAATATATTTTAAATGCACTAGGGAACATAGTTAAATTAAGTGATGTTAAAGATACACATCATTTTAAAAATTGTCTCTCTTTGATTTATCATTATTGTGCATTAGTCCACATGTTAATGAAATAGGTTTTATAAAGCAACTCACACCTATATGTGAAGAGTTTACTTCAGCTCCCAGAATATGCCTTGGCTCTCTGCCCTCTCTATTTCCGGTGAGATTCACTGTGCCCAACACTATGCTTGGTACTAAGGTTACAACTATGCCTGAGATTTAGACTCTATTCAGAAGAGGCTCACAGAAGAAATATTATTAATCATTGTTATGGTTTATATTTAGTGTCCCCCAAGAGCCTTATGTATTCATCAGTGGACTTTTCAAAGGTGACTAGATTATGCATTGTAGCTGATTTGTTAGGAGGGAGTGTCTGGTAGGAAGAAGATGGGAGTATGACCGGGAAGAGTATATTCCCACTTCTTCCTTTATTCTCTCTGCTCCTGCTTGCCATGCCATGCATGCTGCTGTGCCCATCTGCCATCCTGTCCTGCCTTGGAGGTAGTGGAGTATGGACTGCAACCTCTACAAGCTGTGAGCCAAAATAAACATCTCTTTTCTTAAATTGTGGGTTTCTGATATTGTTCTCAGTGACAAGAAAAGCAACTTAGACAGATTTTTTTTTTAATCAGTACCAGGCATCGAACTCAAGACCACGTGCTTGCAAGGCAGGTGCTTATGCCGTTGAGCTAAATCCCCAGACAGATTTTGGTACCAAAGAAATGTGATCATTGCTTTGATGTTACTTGACTAGCATCAATGTTCAGAAGCCTTTGGAAATGGCTTATGTGAGGAGTTGGAAAGGTTTGGTAACACGGGATTGAAAAGCACTAGTATGCTGCAAGCTGAGCTTGATGGGAGATTCTGCTCAGATCTCAGAAGACCAGAATGCTGATTTTAAAAAAGCAGATGGAAAAGATCAGACTTAGGAGATTTAAATTAAGAACAAGGACTCCATTGGCAGTTTGACTCCAGGCAATGTGTGTTATGATCTGGCAGAAAAATGTGTCTACAATTTGCTTATATCCTGATACCTTGGAGGAGACTGAGATTAAGGGGGTGAGTTTATTAATCTGGCAAAGGAAATTTCAAGGCAGCCTAATGTTTAGGCTGTAGCATATATACTGCTTCTTTCTTCTAGCCAAGTTTATACTGAAAATCAGGAGCAAACAACTCGTTTGAAAAGTTCTCTGTTTCTCCAGGAATGAAAGGCCAGTAAAGTTTCAACAGAAGAAATCTTGGTTAAGGAATGAACAGGGCATGGAGGAATCAGCATAACTTCTCCCTTTGCAGGGTCAAAGTTGCAAAAATGAAAGGCATTGTTTAGAGAAGAAAGCCCCAGGACAACTGCTCCAGGACAAGAATTGCTGCCTAGGGAATCTATTTTCTGAGCTTTGATTCAAAATTCTTAAGTCATTCAGGCACTCAGAAGCCTCTGCAGTCAACACAAAAAACCCCCGGTTACTCCAGAAAGTGGTAGATCTTGGTGTCATCACTTGGTACTGGTTGTAGGCTTAAGGAAGAGTTCTGGGCTAGGGAAGTTTCCACCCAGATTTCAGAAGAAAGTCTGGGAGACGCCGAGTGGCCCTGCAGTGCATAAAGCTGTGAGCGTGAAGCCAGAAGTATAGTGTAGAACCCAGGAAGATGGAGAAGCCAGAAATATGGAATGTCAGCTCAAGAGAGAGCCATGAGGGCTATCACCTTGAGCAATGCCATAGGGTCAGGGCCACTCAAGTCCTTTGAGATCACATCTCACAACTTGCCCCAGGTGCTGGACATAGAAGTACAAGACCTAATGTTTGTCCTTCTGGCTTTTGGCCTTGCTTAGGTTCAATTTCTTCCTCTCTCCTTGGTCCTCCCAATTGGAATGGGAATATTTGTCCTGTGCCTTTGTATGTCTACAATGCTTAACTTTCTTCTTCATTTTCACAGGGACTCACAACTAAGAGTTTTCTCTGCATCTCACAGGAGACTCTGGATTTAGATCTGATACTGTTAAGATTTGGGTGACTCTTAACCATGGATGAAATGCATTTTGTATAAAGAGATGCACATGAGTCTTTTGGTGGAATACTATAGTTTATATTTAGATGTCCGCTCACAGGTGACTAAGTTATGAGGGCATTAAAACTGACTTACTATTAGAAAGTGGGGTGTGGCAGGAAGAGATGGTTCACTAAGTGTGTGACCTGGAAAGGTGTATCTCCCTTCTACACTCTTCTCCTCATTCTCTGTTGCTTACTATCCCTTGAGCAGTCCTCCTCCACCATCCCTGTCTGCCACATCATCCTTTGGAGATGTCAAACTATGGGTTGAAATCTCTGTAGACTGGTAATCAAAATAAATTCCTTCCGTAAACTGTGTGTATCATCTTCTAGATATCTTCCTGAAAGAATTAAAGACATCATACCACAGTGATGTATGTATATCCATGTTTATAGCAGCACAGTACATAATATCTAAATCTTGGAAGCAGCCTATATGTCCATCAATAAATAAATGGGTAAAGAAAGTGGCATTTGCATACCATAAAGAAAGATAAACTTGAATCATTTGTAGAAAAATGAATGTACTTTGGGACAATAATGTTAAGTGAAATAAATCAGACACACAATTTAAATATTGTATGGTTTTTCGTCTGAGAAACTCGGCATATAAATAAAGTGCAAAAAAAAGAGAGGGAAAAATGTCATTGTAATTCAGCATGGATAATGTACTGTATATAAAGGTATATACCTTGATTTAGTATAACTGTTTTATGTGTTTTAAATTTCTTGCCCTGTAAGTCTGACTGTTAATCTACTTAACTTTATAAGAACTTATAAGATAAATGAATCCGATGCTGGTAAAAGGGGGATGGAAGGAAAGGTGAAAAACAAGAATTGAGATGTGTTATATACTAATTCCTCATAATGAATCTAATCATTATGTACTGCAAACATCTAATAAATATGAAAAATCATAAAAAATTGAAAGTGTCATGTATTGTGTCTCACTGTCCAGAAAAAACAGTCACAATGCTTTCAGGTCAAAATAGCTAAAAAACAGCAGCTGAGGTGAGCTTAGGGACTGTCAAATCAGAAGCTCTGATAGGTAACACAGACATAGATTCTTTCCCTATTTGTACTGTGCTAATCGTAGTATTTCTGCATTATCCATAGGTTGGCCTGCCTCAGGTTACCACAGCTGCAGCAATTGGCCCATGCCACATTCTCACAGTAGTAGTTGTAGGGTAAAACTGAGCTCACTTTAGCTGCATCCTGAGCTCTTGTGAAAATCCAGGACAAGGTGAATGAAACTATCATTTTAATCAGATTACTTCTCTGTGGCTGGACCTGGAGCAGACCCCTACCTCCTGCACACATTTAGTCCCCCAAGTAGAGGGTTTCTGAAGTTAGGCAGGACTGGTTGTTGAGTAGATGATTGCTTGCCAAGCTTTCACACATTGTGACATACGTCATGGGAGACAGAGAAAAACATAGTCTGTACACAGTTTACTGGATTAAATCCACACTTGAAGGTTCCTGTTGCTTCAGTCCTTGCTCAGCTGTTCTAGATAATAATATTATTTAATATTAACATCAGGACATTAACTATTTTATTTATGGCACTTCAATTAACAGGGTCTGTCAAAGATAGAAAATCATGTACTTAAATGAGCCATCTATTAACACTAAGAGACAGAAGAGAGACAGTTTTTAATCTAATATTTGATGCTGGTTGTTTCAATGAGGTCTTTTCTGCTGTCTTTATGCTTTTGCAATTTAATGTCATCCGTAAGTGGAGTCAAATATACGTGGGTCCAGGTGTTCTGCAAACTACTTCCTTTGTGATATAGGGCTCGTTAACTCTTCTGAGTTTCTTTCCTAAGGTGTGACACACAATGCTAGTATTACCCATTTTGATGGGGTGTTCCTGAGAATTAAATAAAATTATGTAAAGCAGTTAAAGCTGGGCTGGAATATACCGTTTTAAGACTGCCTGCCAAAGTTCTTCTCCAGCGCCACCATTCCTCTGACCTCTTCTTGACATTTAGATGGTACTTTCCTGTTTTTACACCACCACGACCTTATTATTACACTATAATCTGTTCACTGTCCATAGCTCCCTTTTTCTAACCCGACATCGCCAAATGGCCAGCAATTGTCATACACTTCGTCACTGCTGGCGACTGGCAAGGGT
Source organism: Dolichotis patagonum (assembly GCA_004027295.1). Classification (NCBI taxonomy): domain Eukaryota; kingdom Metazoa; phylum Chordata; class Mammalia; order Rodentia; family Caviidae; genus Dolichotis; species Dolichotis patagonum. The sequence goes on along the minus strand of PVJX010011119.1, from coordinate 39,229 downwards.
CGGCCCGCTCAGCGTTCCACGTTTGTTTTTGTTTTGGCTGACAGTGCTTATCGGATTGGGCTGGAGGAGCCGGAGACAGGGGCGCGGCCCGAGGGAGGGGGCGTGCCCACCGCGGGTGCACTCCCCAGATATGCCCTAAGGAGCCCAGCGTCAAGAGTTGACTTGGGGGACCCGGAGGTCACCCACTAGGCTCTCCGTAAAGCTGCCTTACAGGCTTGCCGGCCTCGAGGGGCGCGCCCGGGTGGAAGCGCGCGCAAGCTGCAGCGCTCGCTTCCGGGGCGGCCCAGCCTTCCCGCCCAGCCCGCGCGCCCTCGCTTCCCCGCGCCCCGGCCGGCGCCCCGCAGACATCGCCCGGGTCCCCCCCAGATGCCGGCGAGGCCGGGAGCCTCGCGGACGTGACGCCGCGGGCGGAAGTGACGTTTTCCCGCGGTTGGCCGCGGCGCTCGGTTGCCGGGCGGGGGAGGGCGCGTCAGGTTTTTCTCAGGGGACGTTCAAATTATTTTTGTAACGGGAGTCGGGAGAGGACGGGGCGTGCCCCGCCGTGCGCGCGCGCCGGTCTGCCCGCGCTCTTCCATAGCTCGCCGCGCCGGCCCCGGGAGCGCGTCATGCCGCCCAAAACCCCCCGAAGAGCAGCCGCCGCCGCGGTGGAGCCCCCGCCGCCGCCGCCGCCGCCCCCTCCCGAGGAGGACCCGGAGCAGGACAGTGGCCCCGAGGACTTGCCTCTGGCCAGGTGAGCGATGGAGCGGCGGTCACCGCGGCCCGCCGGCGGGAAGGGTGCCCCGAGGGTGCGGAGGCTGGTTGGAGGTGCATCTTCTCCGCGCCGGTCCCGGAGCGGGGAGGCTGCGGCTCAGTCCCCCTCCGCGGCGCAGCGTGGGCAGGACCGTGTCAGGGCTCTGCGTTCACGAGCGAGGCGAGGGCATTCTCGAAGGGGTCTCGGCTCTGGCTTGACAGGTGCCGGGCGGGTGGGGCTCGGGTTCCTGAGCGAAGTGACAGGTGCAGTGTTTCCGCCAGCGAGACCGAGGCTCGGAGGCGTCTGGTCACTGCAAACCCTTATCGAACGCGCGCGCGCGCACACACACACACTCAAACTCACACTCACACATGCACACACGCACGAATACAAGAATGACTTGTAGAGTTTTTCTCCTGTGGAGATCTGGAGTGCTCCCGGAGTCGTTGGACTTTTCTGTTTGGTCTCCTGCGATGCAACAGTTGGGAGCCTTTTCCTTTGGGCGCGCCCTGCACCCACACAGCTCAGCCCTAGGAGAGGCCTTGGGTGTGAAATGCAGGGTCCTAGTTGTCAATTGCCCACAGGATACTCGGCTGAGGGGCTTTGTGAGGTTTCCTTGGAACAATGCTTTAGGCTTTGGAGGCTTGAGGCTATCCGTGCTGATTGATATATCGAGCATAACTTTTTAGGGGAACTGGTATACTGGCAAAAGTTTCATGAGACATAAGTGCTTAGAAGTTTCTAAACTTCCCCTTTTCTCTCCGTTGGCTAGAACTCTTTGCGTCTTCATCGACCTCAGCATGCCTCATTAATTCTTCCATTTTTGCTTTTGACTTTGAGCCAGCAAGAATCCTGGTTTCTCTTCCTTTTGATTTTGCTTCTGGTTGGTACAAAGTGGTGTTCTTGTGCTCACAGGAACGTTTCCTTCCCGTTTATTAAATGAAATTAAATTTGAACAAGTCCTTGTGGATATAGTAGAACGACAGGGAAGTATTTACTGTATTTCAAGATCTTATTTTTCTCTATTGGGGTACTTTATGATTAAGCAACTAAAATTGAAGGAGTATAATTGCCATTATTGTCAACAATGGTTTTGCTTTGAGACTACAGATCGTTGCAGGGAAATGAGACTTCTGTTCCTCACCACTCTTTTCCCACTCTAGTCCATCACCAAACCTCATTTCATCTTCATTGAATAGTACCTTTCTTTTCAGTCTCATAATAGAATTGAAGGGAAATTGTGAAAGATTGGAATAAGATTTTGGAAATGGACTATGCAAGGCTTTTTAAAATCCAGATATTTAAATGGACTATCTTACAGGCCAGTTAAAAATCATACTGGTTAGGGAAAACCTAGGTCTGGGGAATGTTGTAAGAAAAGATATCACTTTAACTTTTTATTAAGCTCATGTAGTCAGTGCTTGAAAATTTCCCTTTGGAAAGAAGAGTAATAGCTACTCTAACAAATTCTTTGTCATTCAATCAACTTTGGGAGCGTTTTTGGTTACCATAGAGTAAGCAGAAATCTTGAAATTCTTGCTATCACCTAGAAAAGTAAGACCTTGTTTCTTTCATTTTTTTCTAAACACATTATATTATATATCATTATATGATGGAATTATCAGAAACTCTGTTATGAGGCAAATGCATAAGGTATAGTTTATTTTTATTTTTTCATACTCACAACAATTTTCATTAGCACAGATCTCTGCCTCATTTGGTGATAAGCATCAGAGTGCAGTTACACAACCGTAGGTGGTGTAGGCCAATGACTTCATATAGCTTCTTGCTGCAATCAAAATGAGTGAAGCTTCTACTAGCATAATACAACATAGTGTTTTACAGTAAACTTACTTTTACAAAGTGAGAGTGAACTCTAAAGTAATGATGAAAAGTATAATATGGTAAATACATAATACAGTAACAATCATTTATTATTAAGTGTTATGCGCTACAAATAATGAAATGTGCTATACTGGCAGCAGAGTAGGTTTGTTTATGTTAGCATCGCTAAAAACATGTGAGTAATGGCATTGTGCTAGGACCTTATGTTAGCTAAGATGTCATTAGATGGTGGAATTTTTCTAGCTCTATTACAGTCTTTTGGGACAACTGTTATATACTGACTCTGTCATTGACAGAAATGTTATGTGACACATGACTATTGTTAGCAAGTTAGTAAGACCACCGCCTGGCAATCTTGAAGCCAAGAAACTTCCTTATGGATAGATTCAGGGCTCTGTCCAACTGCACTTGCAGGGACACAGTCCATTTCTACTCTGAAACTTGAGATTTATTTTGGTTGAATTGTCTGTGGCCTGAGTGGCCACTGAGGAGAACAGCATGCTACACCTTCATTACTGAAATAATCAAAAACTGTATGTGTTGAAGAAGGTAGTCAAGGAGTTCGATTGTGATGTTAGTCTGTTTGGTTCATGTCATGGTTTATTCTTACTTGGCCATGATCTCAAGTCAGTGCTTTTGCTGGTTTGGTTTATAGACATCAATAAAACAAGGATAGAGTACTGGTTTAATGTAGCTGGTGTGGGTAGTCAATGAAACCTATGCATCAGAGACACATATAGGGTCACAGTAAATACTCAACAGTTAAGTTATGCCTTGTATTATTAGTGCTACCATTATTAGATGTCATATAGATTTACATGAATGAAAAAGAGCCAACAGGAATTTATTATATGCTGATCTTGGTTAAGAAAGGTCAAGTGAAAAAGCTGACGTAAGCAATGCAATAATTGATACCAAGTTAATTATCATGAGAAATAGTAATAGGGACATTATATTACATATGGATATAGGCTACAGTTTAGCAAAGTCACTGGAATTGAATTGCATGTGTAATATTACCTATGGGTTTTTCTCTTCTTGCTGTTATAATTACTCCATTTTCCAGTGTTGACTGTTGTACTCTTCTTTCACCAAGCTGTTTTGCTGCTTGGAGTATATTTGATTCACCATGCCAACACATATTTTTCACTGTGTGGTATTCTTATTTTAGGAAAACCGTGAAAAGATAAACATATGTTTAAATTGTAAGCGTAATTTTTTAAAAGATAAATTTTGAAAATACTTAAATGATGCTTTCTTTCAGAATAGTGCTATTATGTTCAAACTGTTGAAATATGTTTACTTAGTTTGATTTGTGAATACCTGTTTATTACATGGTTATTTTCATTTGTCAGGCTTGAGTTTGAAGAAACTGAAGAACCTGATTTTACTGCATTATGTCAGAAATTAAAGATAGCAGATTGTGTCAGAGAAAGAGCTTGGTTAACTTGGGAGAAAGTTTCATCTGTGGATGGAGTATTGGTAAGGATTTTCTTAAACATTTTTGAAACTGTTCTCATTTTAAAAATAGTTTCAAATAACCGTAGAAAATTTAAAAATAGACATAAAGAAAATAAAAACTAGTAATAATTCCATTAACCATAGGTAACTTAACTCTGATAACTTTTTTTTTATTTAAAAGAGAATAAAACAAAAGGGGGTAATACAGAGCAGATCAGAAGAGGACAACATAGGCAACACAGTACTTTACATTAAGTCAACTGGACATCAACATTATCTAACACCATATCTCTAACTCTGCTATAGTTGAGCATAGTTTCAATTACAATAATATCAAACATAACACAACTCTGATAACTTTAAAAATGTTTGGAAAAAACTCTCTTACATGAAATTTGTGCAAAGTATTCAAAAGCAAATCTTAAATGTCATATTTGATTCATAAATATTTTATTATGATATAAGGACTCTAAAGAAACACAACCATGACTTCAAAGTACTTTTAAATATCTTCTAATATGTAGTCAGTGCTTAGATTTCCTCATTTTCTCAGAGTTAGTTTTATTAAAATTTATGATAATGTCTTGATATATTTCTTCCAGTTTTTCTTTGCCTGTATATGTTCATATGTAATAATAACAGCAGGAAATAATTACTATTGTTTTCATATGAACTTGGGGAATATTATAAGTACTTTGCAAAGTAAGTCATTTACCAATATAAGATACAACATTGTACATGTAAAATTTTAATTTTATACATGAAGATACTAGGTACAGAGAGGTTAAGTTATCCAAGATTTTTAGGAAAAATTATCTCAAAATACAAATTTGTGATTATACATATAGTTCTATGTATTTTGATGGAGTTTTGGTTGTTGGACATATTCTTACATTTTCTTATTTTTGGCAATACATTTTATAGTGACATATATTATTTTATCTGTTCTAATTTAACTCTCATTACTAATGGGCATTAGTTTACTCCCAAATTTTTGATGCTGTTGAGTAATCTGATATACATGCTTATTCATAAAATAAGCACAAAATAAGTCCTTGATAATTTGTTAAGTAAATTAATTAATAATCTCTGATATTTTTATTAGAATAAATTTTTCAAAGTTGAATTACTGAGTCAAAAGCTATGAGCATTTTGTATGATTCGACAATTATTGTTAAATTTCCTTCCAGATAGATACAATTATTATCACAGTATTAAAAAAAAACTTTTAAGAAGAGTTTTTTAGAAGTCTCTGGTGATAAAAAGGAGGGTACAAGTTTCATAATTCTAAGAAATTTGAACAGAGTATCAACTCCTTATCTAAAATGAGAACATTGAAGTAGGAATGTATGACTTGGGTATAACCATCCCAGAGCAGCTAAAGTATATTTATACTTACTTGGGTACTTTAAGTATAAAGCTATTTTTTGTGCATATGCAATTGAAGGGAGTGATAGCTCCATCTGTCCTTCCTCAAATATTAGCATTTAATTTTAAGAAAATTAGAAACAGGTAGCTGTTTATATGGAATATTCATGAATACAGTTTCCAGTTTATTAGTTTGTTTGCAGTTTATTAGTATGTTGTGCTCCAAATCTGTTTTCCAATGCAGTATGGTAACTAGATTTCTATCCTAATTCATGTAACTTTGTTTTGGTACTGAACTGTAATAGTTTTAATTAGTAGAGGCTCTGTTAGGGTTCAGACTTGAATATATGTGTATACATGTATCTACTTTCTTATCCTACCCTTGTCTCTTCCTGGCTTTGTTCTTACCTTCCCTGAAACTGGTATAATTTAAATCTCATTTCCTAAAGAAGCTCATGGTGAGGACAAGCATGTGCGAAATCACTCTTGATTTTGTTCTAGAGGAAGACAGAAAGAATTTAATGTTACCTTTGGGATTGGGGGTACCTTTTTGGAGGGTCCTTTTTGAAAGGTGTGACAGATGATCTTTTTATCTTATAATTCAATAAAATTTTCCTTGACATATTATTTTAAGTGATCATCTATTTCTGAGGGTTGGTCTGAGAATTTAGCCTCCATCTTTACAGTAATTTCTCAGGGAAAACGTGATGGAGACCATGCAGTGTTGTGAGCAAGAACAAATACCTGTAACGACAGGATGAATCTATGTCCAGTGCAGCTCTGTTAGTGGTAGCTGTCTATCTTATCTGAAACAAGAAGAGAAACATAGTAACTTGGGGGAAATCTTTTTTTGGCAATGGAAAGTAGATGATGTATGCTGGATTATAGAAGGGGTTAAGATTTGGAATTAGTTGGGCAAAGTGGAGTACATCTGTAATTCCAGCTACTTGGGAGGATGAAGCAGGAGGATGGCAAGTTTGAGGTCACCTGGGGCAACTCAGTGAGACCCTATGTCAAAATAAAAATAAAAAGGACTAGGACTGTAGGTCAATCGTAGAGTACATGCCCAGCATGTGTAAGTCCCTAGGTTCAATGGCAGTAATAGTGACTATAGGAAAAAAAAAAACTAAAAAAACTCCATAATTTTAAACAAATTACCTAAAATCTCCAAGCCTTAGTTTTCTTATCTGTAAAATAGGCTAACAAGATTTTCTGGAACTTGGAGTCCTTGTGCAGATTAAATGCATTAATGCACATTAAGCATTTATTAGTATCAATGAGTGCCTATAAGAATGGCAGAATGATCATTTAAGGGCTAATCTTGTTAATTTTATTATTAGAATAAGGTTTAGAAGAAGTTGAGAATCAGTTAAATGATTATCTGTTTGTTTGTTTTTGGCACTGGAGATCAAACCCAGGTCCTTGTACATGCTGCCAAGTACTCTACCACTGAGCTACAGTTTCTGTCCCTAAATGGTTAAATTTTTAAATGCATGGATATTGATTTTGTTAAAATTATTTTTGTTAAGCCCTGTAGAGTTAGAAAAGTTGTTTGTACATTCTTGAAAGTCTCCAGTAATCTTCTGTAATAAAAGTTTAATGGTACTTTACTTAGAAAATTGCTTTTTAATAGACATTTATAAGATATAATCTGTGATTACTATCAAAATTAGATTTTATTCATAGCATGTGAATAAGGAACTTTTCCTTAAGAAATTGACTGAGAATGGTGTTCTCATTGTGGCTCAAGGTGAATCAGTAGTTAGAATTTGGGTTTTCTCTCTGCATCTCAAATGGTAGTGTAGTAAGGTGGGAAAGGCTTTGGATATCAAGGTAGAAAACTTTAGTTCTATGTTAGTTGCCCTTACCTGAGATTTTACTTTCCACAGTTTCAGTTACCTGTAGTCAACTGCAATCCAAAAATATTAAATGAAAAATTCCATAAATGAACAATTTTAAAGTTGAAATTATGTTCTGTGATAAGCAGTATGGTGAAACTTCTGTTTGTCTCCCTCCACCTGCCTGGGATGGGAATCATTTTGCTGTCTCCTGTATCTGTGCTACATATACTCCTTGCCTGTTTGTTAGTGACATATGTCCATCTTGGTTATCAATTTAACTGTCATGCTATGTGTTCAAATACTGTAACCTTTATTTTACTTAATAATGGCTCCAAAACCTAAGAGTAGTGGTGCTGACAATTGGGATATGACAAAGAGAAGCTGTATTAGATAAAAGGTAAAAGTTTATCATAGGTATATGTCCATAGACATACCTTGAAGAGATCATAAGTTTGGTTCCAGGCTACTGCACTGAAATAAATATTACAATAAAGAGAGTTATATAATTTTTTTTGCTTTCCAAGTGCACGTGAAAGTTAAGTTTATACTGTACTATAGTTATTTGTTGTGCAGTAGCATTACGTCTAAAGTATATACAGTACCTTACTTAATTAAAAATACTTGGGCTAGGGATGTAACTTGGCGGTACAGTGCCTGCCTAGTAAGTGCTAAGGCCCTCAGATCAATTCTAGGTATAAACAAACAAACACAAAAAACTGTATTGCTAAAATATGCTAATGCTCTTCTTAGCTTTAAGCAAGTTATAATACTTTGTGGCTTCAGTGTTGAAGACTATTGATGACTGATTAAAGTGGTGAATGCTAAAAGTTAGGGTGGCTGTGGCAGATTCTTAAAATAAGATGGTAGTGAAATTTGATGCATAGATCGGCTCTTTCATGAAAGATTTCTCTGTAGCTGCAGTGCTGTTTATCCATAGTAGAGTGTCTATCAAAGCTGGAGTCAGTTCTCTCGAATCCTGCTGTTATTTTATCAACTAAGTTTATGTGACATTATAAATCCTTTGTCATTTCAACAGTGTTCTCAGCTAGCTCATCAGAAGTAGAATACATCTAAGGAAACCACTTTCTCTACTTATCCATAAGTAGCAACTGCCCCTCTACTAACATTTTATCCTGAGTTTGCAGTAATTATTCACATCTTCAGGTTTTATTTCTAGTTCTCTCGCTTGCTTGCTTGCTTGCTTGCATTCTCTGTCTGTTTGTCTGTCTGTCTCTCTAATTCAGGCTGGCCTTGAATTCACTATGTAATCCATACTGACTTAGACGCATTGTTAATGAGCAATAATCATTTAAAAGGATTTTTTCTAAGCATTAAGTCTCAACAGTGGGCTTCAAATATTAGTAAACCATGTTGTAAGTAAATGTACTGTCATCCAGCCCTTGTTTCATTTACACCACATTACATCACAGGCAGAGCATAATTTTTAGAATTTTTTTTTTGTACCAGGGATTGAACTCATGACCTCACACTTGCCAGGCAGGCACTTAAGCCACTGAGCTAAATCCCCAGCCCTAGAATAATTGTTAAAAGGTCCTAAAATTTTCAGAATGGTAAATGACTCAAACTCACCAGCTTCATTATTCCTTAACAGGAGAGTCAGTGTGTTCTTGGAAGATTTTAAGCCATGCATTAATTTCTTTGTAGCCATGAGGGTGCCAAATGGAGACAAAGAGCTGTTTGCAGCTTCATCAATTACAGTACCTAGATCTTCTGAGTAACTTGGTACATCTTCCACAACAGCACTTGCTGTTTCACCTTTCACTTTTGTATTATGGAAATGGCTTCTTTCTTAAATCTCATGATCCAGCCTCTGCTATCTTGAGATTTTCCTTCTGCAGCTTTTTCACCTCTGTCAGCCATATTAATCACTTTCCTCTTGCTGGGACAAATACTCAGTAGCCCTGACATAAGGGAGGAGAGCTTTATTTGACTCATAATTTTAGATGATTCAGTCCATGCATGGTTGACTGGCTCCAAGGCAGAAATGGCATGGTGTAAGGGCATGGGATAGGACAGCTGCTTGGCCCATGGCAGCCAGGAAGCAGAAAGAGAAGGGAAGAGCCTCGCACAGGGATCCAGATCTGAGTTCATTTACCAAGTGACCCATAGCCTCTATCCAGACTATATTTCCTAAGGGTGCATTCGGCTATGAACTTGTCTGTGGATTAATTCACTGATGTGTATAGTACCCCCTGAGCCTGTCACTTTCCAGCAGCCCCACCTCTGAATGAGCGAAACTTCCGGGGGATATTTGAGATCTAAACTGTAACATTCTACCCCCTGCCTTCCCAAAAGGATCATGTCCATTTCATTAGATAAAATATATATAGTCCATCTCTAAGAGTCAACAAAGTCTTAACAGTTCTAGCATTGCCAAAAAGTCCAAAACTAAAGGCTTTGCTGAGACTCAAGGCATCTTAATCTGTAACTGAGCTCCTATAAAAATAAAGAAAGGTAAATGCCTCCAACATGCAATGGCATAGGATAAATATTCCTATCCAAAAGTGAGGAATAGAGGGATATAAGGGAATAAAACCAAGACAAGACTGAAATCCAGCAGGCCAAACATTGAATCCCATAGCTACATATTCACCATCTAGACAAGGTTATTGGAGATGTAAGCTCCTATAAGCACTTGTGCAGCTCCTCCTTTTTGTCCTTGCTAGTTAGTTACAGCCTATATGACCTCTCTCTTGGACTGAATTTATGAACTACTTGTGATTTTCCTTAACACATGTTCCATGTTCCTAGCATTTCCAACTTTCAGGGGTCTCCACAGCATCTTTGGCTTTACTTTTATGGATTTTTGCGTTGCCTTCTTTGGACTCCTGGCAGGGACTGTGACCCCTCTGTCACACAGCCACATTGCCTGACCTTCCAGGTCTTCTTCCAAAATCTAGGTGGATACCTCCACAAACTCACAGCTTTTGCATTTTGCATGTCTCCAAAGCCAACAGTACATGAATGATGTCAAGGTCTTCAGCTAGCTTGACCAAAAGTCAGGCCCTCATGGACTATAGCTGCAGTGACCGCCAAGTACTTGAGTTTATACTTCCCGAGGACACCCTGAGTAACCAAGGTATCTTGGGGCTCTTTTGTCAAATCAAAGTCTTTCAAATAACTTTATATTTTTACACCATTGAGCCTGATGTGGGTGGGGTTTGACCAATTCCTGAGTGGGTCAAGGCATTTTTTCTGTTGTCCTGGTGTAAAGTATGTGACTTCTTTTTTAATGGCATTAATCTTTTCAGCAATCTTTCCTTGGCCTGAACTTTATAAGTGCTTCCTTTTTGGCAAAACTGTACATTTTTCACATAATTTATTTCTGCTTTTAGTTCCTGATTCTCATTATATATTTGGCTGCAAGCATCCAGCAGTACCCAAGCCACAGTGTGGCTGTTGGGTTGCCTTGAAATTGTCTCTACCAGATTAGTTTGTCTGTGATGTTTAAATTCAGCCTTGTACAAAGTCCTAGGGCATGGGCAAAGTGAAGGTAAGTTCTTTGCCAGAATGTGACACCTGTGGCCTAAAGTCTATTTCCAGATAGTCCTCATTCCCATCTAAAACCTCATAAACCTGACCTGTACCATCCATGTTATCATCAGCACTCTGGCCTTCTGAGCTTTGACCAGAATTACCCATTAAGCTCTGCTTACAGCTTTCTTACTTTCTCTGGCTTTGTTCTCCATACCTTTCCAAATTTGTCCTGCAAACCAGATCTGAAGGCTTCTGAAGCACAGGGACAGTTATAGTCACAGTAACACACTATTCCTGGTACCATATTTCTGTATTAGTAACTTCCCCATTGTTGGGGTAAAATGCTTATCACTGCAATTTAAAGGAGTAGAGGATATTTGACCCACAGTTTTCAGGGGATTCAGTTCTTTCATGGTTAGCTGACCCCAAGACAGAAATAGTATGTCGGAAGGACATGGCACAGGGCAGCTGCTCAACCTGTGGCAGCCAGGAAGCAGAGAGCAGGAAGAAGGGAGCAGGGACAAGGATATACATTTCCAGGTCCCAGTGACTCACTGCCTCCAACCAGGCCCTGCCTCCTAAGAGCGCATTTCACCTATGAACTCATCAGTTGATTAATTAGCTAGTGAGTATAGTACTCCAGTGATCTAATCACCTTCCAGAGCCCCACCTCTAAATACATGAGACTTGGAGGACTTCTTAGATCCACACCACATTTAGCCTTCATATACGTAAAGAGAATTAGACCCTTGCTCTAAATTAGGTTTTAAGGGTAGATTGTGGCTGGTTTGATAATATATACAGCCTACTAAAATTTTATTTACATAAGCAATATAGCTGTTCCATGTTTTTTTTAACAAGTACATTTATTAGAAAAGAAGAAAGTTATAAAATATCATTGTATCTTTCCTTGAGAAATTAAAAGTAAAAGACAGAATAAAACAAAAAACAAATAGAAGAAAGTAATAAAGATCAAAAAACACAATTGCTTATCAAGCTGCCAACACCATTTTTCATAAAGATTAACATTTTGATTCTTACACTTCTGTAGTGATACAAAAGACTCCGAATAATATGACATAACATTAATACTATTTGTTTTACAATTCTTTTTTTTAATGGACAAATTCCTAGTTTGAGGCATGTGCATATATCTTGCAATGGCATGTGCATATATCTTGATCATTTTTGATCCCTTTACCTACCTCTCGCTCTTAAATTCCTCAGCCCCTGATTGCCTTCCCTATCTCCAAAAGTCAGTCCTCTTGTTTCTTACAATCTCTTCTTTATTAACTAACTTATACTTTAGGTTTCTTATGTAAGAGAAACCACACACTACTTCGCTTTCTGCTTCTTATTTATTTCACTTAGCATGATTTCATCCATTTTTCTATAATTGATTTCATTCTTCTTTATGGTTGAATGTATACATTAATTTATCCATTCATCTGTTCATAGGCATCTAGGCCACTTTCAGAGATTAGCTCTTGTGAATTGTGCTGCTATCACATAGTTACACATGTGTCATTATAGTATGATGTCTTTAAATTTTTTAGAACTATAACCAAGAGAGGTATAGCAAGTCTAGTGGAATTTCTGTTTAGTTTTTTTTTTTTGTGCTGGGGATCGAACTCACAACCTCGTGTTTTGCCAAGCAGGCACTTACACCGCTGAGCTAAACTCCCAGCCCTATTCTGTTTCGTTTTTAAAGAAAACTCCATACTTATTTCCACAGTTGTAATTCCTTACATTACCACTAACAGTGTAGGACGGTTCTTTTTTCCCACATCATTACTTGCATTCACCATTTTTTGTCTTTTTACAACAGCTATTCTAACTGGCCTAAGATGGATTAAAGCTGTTTTGTTCTGATTTACATTTCTCTAATGGCTAAAGATGTGGAACAGTTTTTCATATATTCAGTGGCCACCTGTACTTGCTTGCTTTTCCTTTTGAGAACAATCTTCAGTTCATTTGCCCACTTTTTAATTGGGCCATGTGTTTCTGGGAGAGCTAATTTTTATGAGTTATTTTTATATTATAAGATATCGGGCCATGTGTTTTTGGGAGAGCTAATTTTTATGAGTTATTTTTATATTATAAGATATCGGTCCTTTATCAGTAGAGTAACTAACAAAAATTTTCTTTCATTATGTAGGTGGTCCTTTTACTCTGTGAATCTTTTCCTTGGTTGCACAGAAGCTTTTTAATCTAATGTGGTACCCTTTGTTGATTTCCTATGCTACTGAAATTCTATTTAGGAAGTCTTTGTCTATGTCTATGGTTTCAAGAGTTTTCCTGTGTCATATTCTGACAGTTTCAAAGTCTGCTTTTAACACCTAGATCTTTAATCTGTTTACACTTGTTAGTACAGGGTGTGTGACATGGGTCTAGTTTCAATTTTCTACAAATGGATATCTGCTTTTCTCAGTAACGTTGGTTAGTGTGTGTCTTTTCTCTAATGTATGTTTTTGACTTCTTTGTAAAACAAACAAACAAAAACCAGATGACTGTGAGAAGCAAGGGGTTCTGTGTCTTTTGTTCTATGCCACTGGTCTAAATTTTTGTTTTTGTGCCAGTACCACACTATTTTTTGTACTATAGCTTTGTAGTATAACTTGAAATCCAGTATTGTTATACCTCCAGCTTTGCTCTTTTTCCTCATGCTTGCTTTGTCTGAGTCTTTTCTGATTGCATAGAAATCTTAGGATTGTTTTTTTTAGTGCTACACAGAATATTGTTGGTATTTAAATAAAGATTGCATTATATCTATACATCATGTTTAGCAATATGGCCAAGTTAATACTTTTCATTCTTCCAATCCAGGAATAAGAAATGTCTTCCCATATTCTAATGTCCTCTTCAGTTTCTTTCTTCAGAGTGCTGTAGTTTACATTAGAGGTTTTTATCTCCTGGGTTAGGTTGATTTATAAGTATTAAATGTTTTTAAATTACTATGAAAAAAAGAAGGCTCTGAATAGTCTAAACAACTTTGATAAAGGAACAAAGTTAGAGCTTCAACTCTCCCCAATCCCATGACTTATCACAAAGTCACACCAATCATGACAAAATGGCATTGATTTAAAGATAGATAAACCACCAAAGTACCAACATAAAGTCCCAAAATAGATGCCCACATGACAGACAATTGATTTCTGGCAAAGATGCAAAAGCAATTAAGTGGAGAAAGGATTGTACCCTCAATAAATATACTGGAACAACTGGATATCCACATGCAAAAAACCCAAACTTTACAGCACATCAGAAATTTCTTAGGCATCCAAAAGTCAACTCAAAATGGCTCAGAGTGGGTTAGTTAAAGTAGAGGCAGATGTGGCCTGAGTCTTTCTCTCTGGGACAAAACACATGTTTTTTCCCCTATCATACTAATGAAACAATATGATGTTTATACATGCGTGACATATGTATTTCACCAATAAGTATGTTCTCAAGATGCATCCATTTACCTATAAAAATGTTCAGTTTATCATTCTTTATGGCTGAGTAGTGTTCCACTATATAGAAATACCACATCTTTTTTATCCATTCCTCAGTTGAAGGGCATTCATGTTGTTTCCAAGATGTGGATATTATAAACTGTGCACATATATCACTGTGGTATGATGTTTTTAATTCTTAAGGTAAGATACCCAGAAGAGTAATAGCTGGGTAGAATAGAACCTCCAATCCTAGTTTTTTGAGGAATCTCCACACTGATTTCCACAGTGGTTACACCAATCTGCATTCCCACCAACAATGGAGAAAGGTTCCTTTTTCCCCACGGCCCCTCTAGCATTTGTTGTTGGTTGATTTCTTAATACTAGCCAATGTTTTTGGGGTGAGATGAAATCTCAGTGTTTTAATTTGCATCTCTTGAATGACCAGTGCTGTTGAATGGTCAACTTTCTTATCATTCATGTGTTCACAGGAGTAGAATTGTTATCTAGATGTTGCTTCAAAGCCTCATGTGCTTATAGGTGGGGCTTTTGAGAGGCAACTAGGTTATGGGTGTGTGATACTGGATTAGTCCACTGATGAGTTTATAGCTGGGAGGTGAAGCTGGGTGGGAAGTGAGTCACTGTGGCTGTGGCCTAGATAGATAGAAAGATAAATAGATAGATAGAAAGATAGATAGATAGATAGATAGACAGACAGACAGACAGACAGACAGACAGATCCGTCCTCTTCCCTTGATGACTGCTGCTTCCTGCATGCTACACCATGAGCTATTTGTCCTCTGCCATGTCCCTCTGCTTTGTCACCCTGCCTTTGAGCCAACTATGGGCTGAAACCTCTACAAACTGTGAGCCAAAATAAAGCTTTCCTCCTTTAAGTTGTCAGTGTCGGGTATTGTGCCTGTGTCGAGAAAGTAACTATGATGAACACTTTTAATTTCCTTCAAGAATTTTTCTTATTAGTCACTTTCCCATTGCTGGGACAAAAATACCTGATACCTACAATTTAAAGGAAGAGAGATTTATTGGCTCACAGTGTCTAGGGGTTTAGTCTGCAGTCAGTGGCCCTGAGGCAGAAGCACATGGTAGAAATCCTGGTAGAAAAAAATCTGCTCATCTCATGGCAGGCAGGAAGCAGAGACAAGGACCCAGGGACACGAATACATCCTTCTAGGTCATGCCGCCAGTGACTCATCTCCAAATGGGCCCCATGTCCTAATAGCAGCACATTTAGCTAGTGAATTCACAAATGAATAAACCCACTGATGAGTATGATGCCCCTGTGATCCAGTCACCTTCCAAACATATGAAAAATTTGGGGAACATTTTAGCTCTAAGCCATAACATTTCTCCCCAGAGCTCCTGGAGACTCATTGTGTAAAATGCATTTGTTCCATTTCTAAGTGTTACCAAAGTCTTAACAGTAACAGCATTGATGAAGTCCAATGTTTCCTCTAGGATTTAAGTTAAACTCTCTGCTGTGAGTCCTTGTAAAAATGAAAAAAATAAATACTTTCAACATACAGTGATATAGGATAAATATTCCTATTCCAAAAGGCAGAAATAGTGGACTAGGAAGTGGGACCACAGCAATAACAAAATTCCACAGGGCAAACGCTGAATCCCAAAGCTGTACACTCAGCACCTAGGCAGGCTGTAATGTGATGTCAGCTCCAAAGGGCTGGGTCAGCCTTGCCCCCATGGCTTTGCTGATTGCAGCCTACACCACTGCTTTCTTGGGATATCTCTGCTTGTGACTTTTCTAAGGAGACATTACATGCTCCTGGTATTTCCAGCATCTTAGGAGCTCCTCTGCACCTTTGACTTCAGTCTCACAGCTGAATGCATTTTTCTCTAAGAAGCGTACTGCTTGGTTTCTCAGGTCTATTTTCCAATGTGTGTGAAATCCTCTATGACTTCACAACTCTTGCATTCTGTATGCCTGAAAAACCAGTGACATGTGGATGAAGCCCACACCTGATGGCAATAGCTTGTGTGGGAAGTCGAGGTCCTGAGGTCTGGCTGGCTGCCCTGGCAGAAGAGTGAGCACACTCAGACTCCCCGTTCCTCGGCACACCGAGAAGAGCATCCCTGCCAGGGCTGCCCCACTCAGAGCCCGCCCCGCAGTGCATCCCCGCCTTCCCTAAGCCTACTTCTGCCCTTCCTGAAGCTCCATCCCGCCCTTCCTCTGAGCTCACTTCCGCCCTTCCTATTCAGCCTGTATATACTCCTGCACTTCTGTAATAAAATCAGATCCGCACCATCAGCCTGATCTCTGGAGTTGTCTCTCCGTCGCCCCTTGCCAGTCCCCCGCAGCCCTGAAAAGCCTGCAGCTTGAGTGCTTGGATGAAGTCTGATAAACACTTTCCTAGGTAGACCTGATTGATCTTGGGTCCATGTGGCTCTCAGAGGTTTACACTTTTGCACCTTCCAACCTGTGATAGGTGTTACTGATTCATGAGATGCCTTTAAGCCATCTTTCCTATGGTCCAGATGCAAAATATTTGGCTTTTTTAAATGCTCATCTTTTCAGTAACCACTCTGCAGGCAGTTTCTGGCCAAGTTACAAGTTTTACAAATTGTTGAACTCTCCTTTTCTGTTTTGACTTTTATTGTAGATGTGTTTAAGAGCACCCAGCAGTGCTTATGCTGCAGTGTGAACATTGGGCTGCCTCAAAATTTCTTCTGCCTGATTAATTAGTCCACCATCTTTTGATTCAGCCTCATATAAAGTCCTAGGATATGGGTAAAGTGTAGATTGAAAGTGGCACATATGGCCTCTACTTCAACTGCCAAGGGAGTCATTGTTCCTAACTGAAACCTCGTGAGCTTGTTTTATGGTCTGTATTATTAGCATTTTGGTCCTCTGAGCTCTACCCATAATCTCCCATCTCTGCTTTCAGCAATGTAGGACTTCTCTAGCATCACTTCTCCATATTTTTCCAAACTCCTCCTGCAAATAAGTCTAGAGACTTTTAAACCACTTGGTTAGATACTTGGTTACAGTCACAGCAGTGACTACATTCCTGGCACCAGTTCTCTGTATTAGTAACTTTTCTGTTGCTGGGACAAAATTCCAGTACCCACAACTTACTGGAGGAGAGGTTTATTTGGCTCACAGTTTCCAGTGGGTTCAGTCCAAGGTTGGCTGGCTCCAAGGCAGAAACATGATGGAGGAGCCTGGCAGAGGCAAGCTGTTCATCCTATGGCAGCCAGAAAGCAGAGAGCAAGGGGAAGGGATCGTACACTAAGGGCCCACTTCCCACTGGGTCCTACCTCCTAACAGTACATTCAGCTACTGAACGCATCAGCATGAGCTTGTGGAATACAGCACCTCTGTGATCCAGTTGACTTTTAAACATGTGAGACTTTGTGGAACATTTTAGACCTAAACCACACCACTCAGCCTTCACAGACTTGAAGAGAGTTAGGTCCTTGCTTGGAAATTGTTTTTGATTAAGGGAAAATGGTGGCTGGTTTGATCATGTATCCAGCCTACTAAAATTTTCTCCATATCAGCAGTAAGACTGTTCTGCTTTTTTTTTTTAATCATTCTTATAGTTACTAGAGTAGCACGTTTAATTGTTTCAGTAACTTTTTGTTTGTATTCACACTTGGTTTTTGACCTAAGAGCTTAGTGTTCAGCTTATCTTATATTTTGATGTATCTTCCTTACTAAGCTTAATTATTTCTAGCTTTGGGTTTAAAATGAGATATGTGCTGCTTCCTTTCACTGGAACACTCAGATTATTGTAGTGTTACTGGTTGGCATATTTGAATATTGTGTCTTGGAATAGGGAGGCCTGGAGTGGGGAGGAATGAGTGAATGAATGAATATAGATAGATAAATACACTATACAAAGGGACAGTCCTGAAACAGAACACATTGATTTACTGATTGATTGATTGATTGATTGATTGAAACAGGGTGTTGCTATGTAGTTCAGGCTGGCCTTGAACTAACTATGTAGCCAGGCTATCTTCAAACTTGTGGCAATCCTCCTGCCTCATGCTCCTAAGTGCTGAGATTATAGATTTGTACCACCAGGTTGGGCAAGAACATATATATTTATTGACTAAGTGCATTATTGTATATGGGTCTAGTTCATAGCTCTCCAAAAAACAGTTATGATGGTACCATTAAAGATCACCGTTTACACCTCATCATAATAGCTGCAATAATAATGAAAAAGTTGCCAGGGTTTTAGCTCAGTGGCACAAGGGCCTGGTTGGCATGCACAAGGTTGTGAGTTTGATGCCTGGTGCCAAAACAAAAAAATTCCTATAGTGAGAAAGTTTGAAATATTGGAAGAATTACCAAAGCATGACAAAGAGACATGAAGTGAGTATAGTGCTCCTGGACAACTGGCACCAATAGACTTGCTCTATGCAAGGTTGCCATAATCTTTCCATTATCAAAAGTTGTAGTATCTGTGACATGCAGTACAACAAAATAGTGAAACAAGCCATGCCTGCAGAGGTTTACTTTTGTTACAGGTTTATATACTACAAGACCAAGATTCACGTCTGATGAGGGTCTTGTGGTATGCTTCTTAACATGGTAAAAAAGCAGAAAGGCAAATAGAAGGATGCAGAAGAGAAATATGAAGGATGACCTCACTTTTTAATAGCTTGCTTTTGTGGTATTTAATCCAGTTCCATCAGAGTTAAGAACCAAATCCCATAAGAATTAACCTGGCACCATAAGAATGGCATACTTCATTCTAATTGTCTGATCACCTCTTAAAGTTTGACTTCACTTTTGAGTACTGCCACAATGGCAATCAAATTGCAATGCGAATTTCAGAGGGGACAAACCAAATTCATGCCACAGCAACTGCCATTTATTACCAGTTCTGTCTAGCCAGTATATAAAGACCATTGTTTTCTTTCATTTCTTCTTCCTTACACTGCTGCCCTAAATATTTCTCTAACATGTTAGTTTGAGTATTTGTAGTACTCACAGTGTATAATTCCTGCCTAGTGTCTTGAGTTATTTAAGTTTTTTTCTAGATTTTCAGTTATTTCAGACCAAACAGTATGATCCCTATTATACTATCATAACCTGAAACAGAAATCACTAGTCAAATATTTTTTGTAATTTTTTGTGCCTTTCCCCTTGTCAGTATCTCCACCAGAGATACTGACACTGGATATATTCCACATTTGGTGTAGGTGATAAATGTGTGTCAATACATCCTTATGTTCCCCAGGTACGTAACTTACATTAGGGTTTACTGTTGGTATTACGCATTCTATGGATTTTGACAAATGTATAATGGCATGTATCTACCATTATAGCACCAGACAGAATAGGTAGTTTCATTGCCCTAAAAAACTATGTGCTTTGGCTATTCATCCTGACAACCTCTGATCCCTCCCTCCAGCCACTGACAACCTTTGATCCTTTATTACTGTAGCTTTGCCTTTTCCAAAATGTAATACAGGAACTGAACAGAATACAGCCACTGCACCATAGCTTTTTGCTATGACTTCACTAGGTAATATGCATTTTAAATTTCTTTCATTCTTTTCATGGCTTGGTGGCTCATTTGTTTTTAGTTTTAAATAATACTCTCTTGTGTAGGTGTACCACAGTTTATCTGTTCTACTGTGAAGGGCATCTTCATTTTGACTACATTTTAACAATTGTGAAAAAGCATACATGTGGGTTTTATTTTTATGGATGTAAATCTTTATCTCTTTGTAGTAAATATCAAGGAACATAACAGGTGGATCATATGATATGAGTATGTTAACCTTGTAAGAAAGTGACAGCTGAGTTTCTAAGTGCACCTATTTGCATTCCCTAGTAGAGAATGATTGTTACATGTCCTTGTTAGTGTTTAGTGTTTTCCATTCTAATAGGTATGTAATGCTATTTTGTTTGAATTTGCAGTTTTTTTTATCTCATATGACATTGAATATCTTTTCACATCTTATTTGCCATTCTTCCTTGGTAATGTATCTGTTCCAATCTTTTTCCTACTTTTTTGATGGGAATCTTTTCGTATTGAATTTTAAGATTTCTTTGGATATTTTAGATGATGGTCTTTTATCATATATGTCTTTTGCAAATATTTTCTCTCAGTGTGTAGCTTCTCAACAAAGCTTTTGGAGGTGAAATTTAAAAATTTTAATGTGCAGCTTATCAATATTTTGTTTATGCATCATGCTTTGCTTTGGTATCTAAATGCTATCCAAACCCAAGGTCAACTAGATTTTCTCCTGTGTTCTAGAGGTTTTATGCATTTTACATTTTGCTCTGTCATCTATTTTGAGTTAATTTTTGTAAATTAATTTTGTCTGAGTCTGTAATTTTCTGGCATGTAGATACCCAGTTATTTTAGCACTGTTTGTTGAAAACTATTGTTTCTTCGCTGTATTGCTTTTGCTTTTTTATCGAATATCAGTTGACTATATATGTGATTATATTTCTTGGCTCTCATTATTTTTTCTTGATCAATCTGTGTTTTTTCACCGGTGCCTCACCATCATTGCTACTATAGATTTATAGTAAGCCTTAATGTTGGATACTGACCAGTATACAACTTTGTTCTTCTCTCTCAGTATTTTTTAAAAAAATAGTATACATTATCAGTACATAATGATTACTTTCCTTGTGAGGAAGTATTACATATGCATAACTGTCTTAATAGTTCTTTTTAACTCCTTCCCTTTACCTTCCTTCCTTCTCCCTCTAGCTCTTCATCCCTTTCCATTTTACAAAAGATGTGTCTGCCTACTTCCTCTTATCTGTCTTTTGTTTTGGTCTTTATTTTTTGGGTTCTACATATAAGAGAAAGCATACTATATTTAAGCTTGTCTGTCCGATTTGTTTCAGTTAACATTATGGTCTCAAGGTGAGTCCATTTTTCTACAGATGACTCAAGTTAGTTTTTCTTTATGGCAGAGTAGTACTCTGTTGTATATGAATACTGTACTTTTTCTTTATCCATTCATCTGTTTATGGACATATAGGCTGCTTCCAAAATTTAGCTGTTGTTTACCTAGGATTCTGTTTATCCCTTTTGAATACTCCTATTTATTGGAATACAGTTTTTTTAAAAAATAGTTGCTAATACTCTGGATTTTTGGCATTGTTTCTTGTAAATTCACCATTTTCATTTCTGATTGCTTAGATTTGGTTATTTTCTTTCCCCATTTTTAGGTAAGATTTTGTTTATTCTTTTTTTTTTTTCTTGGTACCGGGGATCAAACTCATGACCTTGTGCTTGCTAGGCAGGTGCTTATGTTGCTGAGCTAAATCCCCGGCCCCTTGTCTATTCTTTTAAAGAACCAGCTCTTTAATTCATTGAGTCTTTGTATTCTTAGTCTCAATTTCACTCAATTCTGATCTGTGTAATTTCCTTTCTTGTACTAGCTTTGGGTTTGGACTGTTGTTGGTTTTCTGGTAGCTTGAGGGATTCTCTATGTAGTTTATTTGGATTTGTTCTACTTTTATGATGTAGGTATTCGTAGCTATAAACTTTGCTCTGAAGACTGCTTTCATTGTGTCCCATAAAGATTATGGTATGATGTACCTGCATTATTGTTTGAATGTAGGAACTGTCTTATTTCTTTCTTGATTTCATTTGTGACCTGCTGATTTTTCAAGAATGTATTGTATAATATCTATAGTTATTTTGCAGTTGTTTGGCTGAGGTTTGCATGTTGATTGTAATGGAAAGACTTTGTTGCCAGTATTGAGACCTCTTTAGTTAGTATCTGCTTTCAGTTTTGCAGTCTTCACATAATTATCTATAGACCTTTGCCTCTTTCTCAAGATCCAAACACCTCTATTAGTTTGAAAGGAGAGAATGCAGTGTAATTGACCCAACACCCAGTCATCCTGGAAAGGACCATAACCTTGTCAGGAACATAAGGACACTTCAGATATTGGCATACAGAGAAAACAAATAAATAGCAACTCAGCAGCTCTTTCAATAGCAACAAAAATCAGCAAAAATAGTGTCAGAGTTGTACAGGATATTGACATATATGAGCTAATAATGTGTAACCCTTAACTATAAAACTATAAAACAGAGATCTATAATTATAGCATAAACACTATGACAAACCAAGTATTGTCCCACAGTACGCAGCTATCAAATGTAGCAGCTATACCTCCACTGATAATAGAAAAGAATGCAGCAGTAATAACAGAGTTAACTACCTAAACGTTAGTACAGCTTAATGTCTGTGCTAGTAAAGATAGAGGGGGTGGAGAATAGCAGAATGAAAGAAGTAAAATTTGAAAAATTAAGCAATGGAAGATGAAAAGGAGAGATAAAATGAGATAAAGTATGCTATAAGGAGTAAAAAGAAATTAATAAAATAGAAGTAACAGAAAAAAGCATCAAGAAAAGGAAACAAAAAGTAACAGCAAAATACAGACCCCCCAAAAAAGAACAAAACCTCAAACCTATAAAACTAATGAAGACAGACAGAAAAAGAAAGAAAGAAAGAAAGAAAGAAAGAAATGAGCCCCCCACCAATTTCTTTTGTGTTTTTGAGTGAGTGGTTTCTTTCCAGGATCTGCAGTTTTGGAGTCCAGTGATTCATGGGTTTCTCCACCTAGCTTTGTGGCCTGTGGGCTTGTGAAGTGCCCTTCTCTTTCTCCAGAGGTCCACTTGTTTGTACACTTCAGGCTATGGCAACTGTCCAAGTCAAGGTGTGTCCTTGATTGAGTTGGTGGATGGGAAAAGCGGTCAGACTGCTGACCTCTGTTCTGGATGTAGACGGTTTGATGGAGTTCAAGCAGCGTGCTGGATTTTCACACCCAGCTGCCTCTGAAAGTCACACATGCAGGGCCTGACATAACCAGAGTGTGGGACCCAGACTTAGCTTAAAGTTCTTGGGGTGTCTGTATCTATCCTGCACCTTCTCTGTGTCTGTCTCTTGTGGTCATCTCTCATCCAGTCACTGGGATAGGATAACTCCGGAAACCTCAATGTGAAGTTGTTCTGTAGTTGTTCTTTGGCTTAAACCTTATCCTCCCTCAGATATCTCCTGATTAAGCCCTGACGGTATGGTGGGTGCTGCATTGAAGGAGCACCCTTCTTCTGAAGCAGTTGCTTTTGGAAAAGAACACGTGCTACTTTTGCAGTTTACAATAACATTGGCTTTTGCTGGGGTAGTGGTGCTGGCCTAGTCCCTTGTTTGTCCCTGGAGCTTCCAAGACTCTGGGCTTACCTTCTCATCCTGGACACTGGCCTTGTTGATCATCAGGTCAGTCAGTTGGTCAGTACTTCTGCTGCCCCATGCTGAGGGGAAACAAAATGCAGAGTGGGCTGGCAGTTGGCGAGCGGCCACAGCCAGGGTGCCGAATCCCCTGGAGTAGAGTTAGCCTAGGGCGAACATTGCTTTGGTGAGTTTCAGGGGCTCTGGGTCCCTAGCTCTCTTTCAAATCCCGTTCAGGTTTTCTGTAACTTTATACAGTTCTCTTGACCTTCAACAGACATTCTTTCCAGGGTTTGTTAAAACTTTTCAAGGATCTTGTTTTTGCCTAATACCATCAGTTATATCAAATAAGAAATTGCTCTTCCTCAGTACAATGGAGAAATTTGCAAGAGTAGGTGGCTTTTTCCTTTTTGCTGCCATGTGTTCTGCTTAATTATTGTTTCAGCTGTTTTAAGTCTTAATGCTTTTCCTTGTAAACTTTACAGTCATTTTGTTGTTATGTCCAAAATAACCTGCTGGGATTTTGATCAGACTTATGGTGAATCTGTAGATCAACATACTGATGTCAAAGACTGAGATCTTGACCATATTGAGTCTTCCTATCTGTGAGCATGAGACATTTTTCCACTTATTTAATTCTTTTATTTCTTTCATTAGACTTTCATAGTTTTCCTCATACTGATCATGTATGCATTTTTAGATTTTATGTTAAGCATTTCACTTTTTGGATGCTTATGTAAATAATAATGTGTTTTTATTTCAGATTCCATTTACTTATTGTTGAGGAAAGCAATTTTGTATATTAATCTTGTCTCCTACAATCTTGTTATAATTGCTTATTATTTCCTATAGTTTTTGAAACTAGTGACTTTCATGAATGAATTTTCTACATGAACAGTCATACATTTGCAAATAGAGGCAGTTTTTCTTCCCACTCTGTATACTTTTTTCTTTTTGTTTTAAATTATTAGTGAGAATTTTTGATATGATGTTGAGAACATGTGATGAAATTTGATACTTTGCCTTTTTCCTGATCTTAGTAGGAAAGCTTCTAGTTTTTCACCAATAAGTGTGATGTCAGCTGTAGGTTTTGTATAAGTGTTCTTTATCAAATTAGGGATGTTCTGTAATTGATCTGTAACTTTCTGAGTGTTTTTAAAAAGTCACAAATGCTTTTGTCCAATGCTTTTTCTACACATACTGATATAATCATGTGAGTTTTCTTTTTGAATGTTGGTGTTACAGATTATATTATTTGAATATTGAGTCTTGCCAAGCAAGTGGATCTTACCCGCTTCACTTAATTTTTTTTATATTAATTGATTTGGTTTGTTAATATTTTATTGTGACATTGGTCTGTAGGCTTTTGTTTGTTTATTTTTCTTCTACTGTCTCTGTCCAGTTTTTCAGTATTAGGGAAATTTTGTCTTCACAGAATGAGTTAGTGCTTCCTGTGGTTCGATCTTCTGGGAGAGGTTGTGAAAGATCAGTATAATTTATTCCTTAAATGTTCAGTAGATTTCATTTGTAAATCCATCTAGGCTGGGTACCTGCCAATTCCTATTTCTGTTGTCTATAGATAATAGGTTTATCACATTGTGCATTTCTTCTTGTGTGAGTTTTGGCACATTATGTTTTTCATGGAATTGGTCATTTCACTTAGGTTATCAATATGTGGGCACAAAGTTGTTTAAAATATTCCTTTATTTATTCATTTTTTTGGTTCAGAGAGTTCTGTAATGACAGCCCCTATTTCATTTCTGATATTAGTAATTTATGTCTTCTATTTTTTCCTTATTCTGGCCAGAAGCTTATCAATTATATTAATCTTTTTGAAGAATCAGTTTTTGGTTTCACTGGGTTTCTCAATTTACTGTTTTTAATTTTGTTCATTTCAGCTCTGTACTTTATTATTTCTCCTCTTCTATTTAGTGTGAACTTAATTATGCTTTTCTGGTATCCTAATGTAGAAGTTTAGATTATTGATTATAGACTTTCTACTTTTTAAAAGTATATATGTTAGAGCTCCAGTGGTGCAATCAGCGCACTGTACTTCTATAAATATATGTGTTCAGTGATGTATATTTCTCTCTCTGCACTCTTTTTGCTGTAGCGCACAAATTCAGCAAGTTGTATTTTCATTTTATTCAAATTTGTTACTTCTCTTGAGATTTTTTCTTTGATTCATGTCCTCCTATTTGAAAGATGCCAGCATTTTCCAGGTGTCTTTCAGTTCTTGAATTGTAAGTTAATTCTACTGTGGTCTGAGACCATACATTGTATGATTTCTATTTCTTTTGGATTTGTTAAGTGTATTTTGTGGCTCAATATATGGTCTGTCTCAGTAAATATTTCATGTAAACTTGAGGAAAATTTATGTTACACTATTGGATGAAGTGGTTTATAGATACCAGTTATAGCATTAATTGATGGTGTGAAAGAAGGGTTTTCCTATTTTTCCTTAATTACCTTTCTAATACCTATAGGATAGACATGTTCCTGCTAATATGGGTAATTCATGCCTTCTCTCTTTTTTTCTTGATCAACCTGGCTAGGTTTTTTTTTCCATCAGTTTTCACTGATTTTTACAAAATTCAGCTTTTGTTTTCAATTTTACTGATTTTCATACTATTATCATTTTTCGTTTGCCCTGGTTTTTATTTTTATTTTTATTTTTGTCTAGTTTCTCATGTCAGTATATGTCATTGATTGGAGCATTTTATTTTTTACTGCAAGCATTTAATGTTATGATTTTTGTCTACACACTACTAGCTGTAACCTACACATTTTAGTATATTGTGGTGCTGTTTTCATTCAGCTGAAAATATTTTCAGATTTCTCTTGTATCCTCTGTTTTAAATGGGTTAATAAGTACAGTGTTTAAATTCCAATTATTTTCCTATTTTTAATATCTTTCCATTGTTGATTTCCTTATAACTCTTTAAAACTTTGAGTTTTGTCTTACATCCAGGAAAATGGTTTTAGTTAATTCTATGAACGTTTGCAAAAAATATATATTCTACTTTTGTCAGGTGAAGTGTGTAGTGTCAGTTAAGGCAAGCTGAGTGATCCTGTTTCTTATCTATTGTGTTTTTTTTCTGGTTTTGTAATTTTATTGATTTTTTTTTCTGGTGCCAGGGATCGAACTCATGACCTCACGTTTGCCAAGCAGGCACTTATGCCGCTGAGCTAAACCCCCAGCCCATTTTATTGATTATTAAGAGGTAATATGATATAGTCCATTAACAGAATGAAGGACAAATGACATAGGAACATCTTAATAGATACACAAAAAGCATTTGACCAAATAAACACCCACTCATAAGAACTCTCAACGAATTAGGTATAGAAGAAATTTATCTAAATATAGTACGAGATACGTATGACAGATCCACAGCTAATGTCATACTCAGTTGTGAGGAGCTAAAAACTTTTCCTGTAAGATTGGGAAGACAACAAGAATACTTATTCTTGCCACTCCTGTTAAACATAGTACTGGAGGGTCTTGCCAGAGCAGTTAAACAAGAAAAAGAAAATAAAAGGTATCCACATCAGAAAGGAAGAAATAAAATTGTCTGTCTGCAGATGACATGATCTTGATATGTGGCAACCCTAAACACTCCACCAAAAAAATTGTTAGAATAAGCATAGTCAATTCAATAAGATTGTAGAAGATGAAAACTCACATACAAAAATCATTTATGTTTCTATATGCCAACAACTGCCCCCAAAAAGAACTGTCCAAAAAAGAAAAGTCCTATGTACAGTGTCATCAAAAGGAATAAAATAGTTCAGAATACATTTAACCAGAATAGAAAAACTTTAAAATACTAAAGAGAGAAACTGAAGACATAAGTCAATATAAAAATATTCCAAGGGTTGGGGATTTAGCTCAGTGGCATAAGCGCTGACTGGCAAGCGTGAGGTCACAAGTTCAATCCCCAGTACCATATATATACATACATACATACATATACATATATATGTATATATATATGTATATTCCATAGTCATGGATCAGAAGAATTACTGTTATTAAAATGTCCATACTACCAAAAGTGACCAATTGAAGAGCCGTTACAGTCCCTATCAAAATTCCCATAGCATTTTTCACAAGAAAGAAGAAAAGAATCCTACAATGTCTGCGGAAATCTGAAAATCCCTAAATGAAGGGTGAGCAAACCAGGAGGCATCATATTTTCTGATTTCAAATTATATTACCTATTACCAAGTTATGGTAATAAAAAGAGTACGGTACTGGCATAGGGAGACACGCGCACCAGTAGAACAGAATAGAAAGCCCAAAAACAATCCCAGAGGTATATGGTTACTAATCTTTGACACAGGCACCAAAAATACACTGTGGAAGAAGGGTAATCTGTTCAGTGAATGGTGCTGGGGAAGATGGATTTTCATGTATCAAAAAATGAAATCAGGTCCTCATTTACACAAATCAGCTTCAGTGGATTAAATTCTTTTTTTTTTTTTTTTTAAATCAGTACTGGGAACTGAACTCATGACTGCGTGCTTGCAAGGCAGGCACTTATGCCACTGAGCTAAATCCCCAGCCCCAGTGGATTAAATTCTTAAGCATAATATAAATCCTAGAAGACATAGGAGAAAATTCCCACTATTTCTCTTGTATCCTCTGGTTTGAATGGATTAATAAGAAGCACAGTATTTAATTACATTAAACATTAGTTTGACAGTAATATTTTTGATGAGCCACCAAAAGCACCAACAGGCCACAAAAACAAAAATTAGTAAGTGGAACTACATCAAACTGAAAGTCTGTACAGCAAAGGAAGCAATCAACAAAATGGAAAGTAAATCTATGGAGTGAGAGAAAATGTTTGCTAGCTATAGGTCTAAAACGTGATTAGATCCAAAATGTATAAGGAACTCATAACTCAAAAAAGCAAATAAACCAATTAAATGGTTAAAGGACCTCAATAAACATTTTCCAAAGAAGATATACACATACAGTAGGAATATGAAAAGGTACTTAAATTCGCTAACCAGAAATGCATATTACAATCATGATGAAATACTTTAACCTTTTCACGTGTTAGAATGGCTGTTATAAAAAAAGTCGAGACAACAGGTGTTGGAAAGATGCAGAGAAAAGGGAAACTTTGCACATTCTTGATGAAAATGTAAACATGTACATCTTTAATAGAGAGAGGATGATGAGTCCTCAGAATATTAAAACTAGAATTAATACATTAATTAATTAATTATTAATTAATTAATACAGTATCACTTCTGATATATTTGTTGAAGAGATGTCTGTACTCTTATTTTAATGGCATCATTATTCATAGTAACCAAGATGTGGAAACAATTTAAGTATTTGTCAGTGGATGAAGGGATAAACATAATGTGGTATGCATGTATATATGAAATGTTATTCCACCTTAAAAGAATAGATAATATTATCACTTTTAAAAACATCAGTGAATCTGGAGATCATTGTGCTAAGTTAAATAACCCAAACATGGGGAGACAAATATTCTGTGATCTCACTTACATGTGAATCTTAAAAAAAAAGTACATAGAAACAAAATAAAAAATAGATTGAGGGAAATAGAATGATGTTGGTTAAAGAGTACAAATTTTTAGTTATAATATGAGTAAATTTTGGAGTTCTGATATATAACATAGTGATTATAATTCATGTTTTTATATTTGAAATTTGCTGAGGATGATGTTCAGTATTCCTGCTTGTGTCCATACAAACTTGATTGTAGTAATTACTACACATTGTGTGTGTGTGATGTATATCTTAAATATAAACAATTTTTATTAGTGATTTGTACCTCAAAGCTTGAAAAAATAATGTGAATTCCTTTATTTACTAGTGGTATTTTCCATTTTTGAGGCAGTATGTATGATACATGGTAGAAGGAATTGACGTATGAACTTTGGAAGATTCCCTTTATCTGTATAATTGAACCTGAGGTGCAGGAATTAGCTTCTGTCTTCAGTGTGTTTAAAATCTTGTTTCCAGGAGTGGTAAATGTGAATTTTGTAGTTGTGTTACAGAAAAGCCAAGAAGTGGCTGTTGGCAGATGGTGGCAGTTTTCTCTTCTGGTCATAGCTTCTTGCATGGATCATCTGTGAGTTTTGGAATCAATAAGCTAAGCAAAGACTTGACCAGAAATTAAATTCTAGGTCAGTTATGTACCACCTATTTAGATAGTGAGGCCTGTGATGTTGTTTCTTTGTATGATTTACTGTTGCTGAAATTGTTAGGTTGCGCTCAATATGTGAATGGAAGCTGAAGAAACTATAGCTGAATCAGTGGTTTTATTTTAACTTCGATGATTTGATTCCTAATTGTTTCTCTGACCTTACAAAAAATTAGAAATTACTCCACCAGGATATGGCCATTTCTACAACTTTATTTCTTTAAGTACTTATTTAACACCATTTTAGTGCTGTAAGCTCTTGGGATATGGTAGTAAGTTAGTTTTTCTGCTTTCAAGATGCTTACAAATTAGTTGAGACGTAAGGAAAAGTGAGCAGGCAAATCAGAGTCCAGTAAAGAGCGTAGATAGGCCTGTGTACTGAACTTTTTAGGTGTTCTCAAGGAAAGGAGTTTCACATACTCATGTTTTGGTAGACGGTCAGATAGAACTGAACTTGCTACGTTCATGTTTTCCTGAGAGTAGAATCAGTTCTCCTCTCAAAAATACTGTGTAACTGGATGACTGCTTTAGCTGGTCTTTACCTCACCATGTTGCTCAGAAATGTAATTAAGCTAAGGCAGAACTAGCCTTTGCAATTCTCTTCATGACTGTGCCACGCTTACATTTTATTTCTGTGGATATCCAAGAATATCCTTAACACTAGACTGCTGTGAACTAACGCTATACAATTGAAAGGGAATTATCTGGCATGTTTTCATGTTACTCCTTTTGTTCATACATGAAGGAAATTCAGCCATAGAATTTAAAGACAACTTTTTCTCCTATTTTGCTCTAATATATCCTATAATATATTCTATAATATATTCACTATAACTTTATTGCTTATCACTCATTAGAGTCTGATGAATTAACCAGAATGATATATTCTTTTTACCCTGAGATATGGAACATTTTTTCTAGTGGCTTATTTTCATCTTTCACAGCCCAAAAAGTGCAGGCTATTAAAAGTATTATTTTTAACTTGTGAAATTGCAGTTCAGTTTCTTGTTAAGTTTTGATAGTTCAGGTAGTGGTAGTTTTCTGATGCCTAACTTTTGTTTCCTATGTGATGTATGTCACCACTTGGTGGAGCTCTTTTACAAGTAAGTGCATTATAGAAATACAAGCTCATGTAAGTTGATGTTAATTTAGGAGTTACCATCAGGATGGTTCAAATGAACTCAAATAATGATACTACAGTAGGGTAACTTCTTCAACTACTGACTGCAGATTTTTATATAAGTTGTATGTTAGGAAAAAAAGGAGGAAAACACAGAGATACAAGTTCAGTGGAACATTAAGGTTTTGATATTTTAAAGATTTTTCTCAGCACTCCTGTTTTCTCTATCATAGTTGATAAAAATGTAGCATTTTTTACTGACTTCACTTCTATTTTATAATTTTAGATAATTTAGAGAATATATCTAGGGCTAATGAAAATTAAAACCATTCATAATCTTACCAATTTGAGATAATCATTTTAAGATTATATATATATATATATATATATATATATATATATATTTGCATTCCTTTCCTTACCTTTTTGATTTTTCACAAATTTAGAATAAAAACATGTTAGTAATCTAGTACTGTTTTCTAGTACTAGATTTTCTAGTCCTAGATTTTTCTAGTACTGTTTTCTAGTACAGTAATCTAGTACTGTTTTTCCCCCTTAACATTATATCTTGTTTTCTCATGTCCTTATAATAGTATTTGAAAATGTTTTGGATTTTATATTATTCCATGACATAGCTTCATCATTTATTTAACTTTTCTTTTTTTAAGATATTTAGGCATTTCCCGCTATTTTTGTTATTACACATAGCTCTTTAAACATCAGTTACACTAAATCTTGACTCAGCTTTCCAGTTATTTTAAATAAATTCATAGTAAACTAAACTTTTTAAAAGATCTTAATATATGATAATAAAGTGTTCTTCCTGTGATACTATTTTGAGGTTCAGCATTTTCAAAAAGTCTACTGAAAAATACTTTTTTTATTTTCTAAAATGCTTATTCTTTGACCACCCCTACCAAGTTTTAGTATATCTTTTGGTGATTGTTTGGCTGAGTAAGAATTTTTTCTTTTGTTTTCTCAATTTTTTAAATGCTTTTCTAAGCTGGTTTTTAGATCTTCATCTAAATTTGCAAGAAATGCATCAGTTACAGATTTTAGGTTGTGATCTTTTACTGGAACACGAGACCTGGTACTTAAAAGAACTGTTAGGCTAGAAAGGAGAATGAGACCACGTGTATGGAGAGGAAGGGGATGCTCTGGGTGTCTAGGAGATTGCTGAGCAAAATACAGAATGGCAGAGAATGCCACCATGAAGGAACACTTAAATGTTGTGAGACAGAATGAGGACAGGGATCTTAGAGTGTTTCAACCACTGTAAGAAAAAGTTTCACTGGGCAAGATTGAAGGAGAAAAATAGTAAGATTGAAGGAGTAAAAATAGTGTTAGATACTGCAAGTATGTTCTCTATGGTGAAACCAACAAAGGCCGTTCAGTTTAGAAAGTCCAAGATATTTGAAGACCTGGGTGAGAATCACAGTACGATAGTGTTTGTATAGGGAGAGGGGTGTGTTGTTCAGTGAATGTGTGTCTGTGGGTACTGGGAGGTTGTGTATGGTGAGTGTTAAGAGATGGGCACATTGAATCAAGAGGTGTTATATGGTTTCTATTTGGTTGTCCCCCTAGAGCCTCAGGTGATAAAAGGCAGGACCTTTGGAAGTTAATTGGTTTATAGGGGTATGTATATTTATATTAGGGATCACTGTGGACTTCACCTGGAAGTTGATTATCTCCCTTCCTGGCTCCTCCCTTTGTGTTCTCTGCTTTCTGTTTGCCATGCTGTGAGCAGCTGTCTTATGCCAGGCCATCCTGCCTTGGAGCCAGCAAACTGTGGACTGTGAAATCTCCACATATTGTAAGCTAAAATAAACCTTTCTTTAAATTGTGGAGAGTGACTAAGATGAGAGAATGTGCATGAGTGTAATGAGAATAGTATCTTAATAAGATTCTGGTATTGAAGGACATTATTATTTTTTTAAGGTGATGCAAATTTATATCTAAGCAAAGAAAAAAAATGTTTTGGAGATAACTGTAAGAGAAATTTAAAAAGATAGGGAATTCATAAGCTACATTTTGAATATGAAAGACCTAAAGTGGGAAGAATTAGAGTTTTTAATTTGAGATTTCAGCAGAGTGTCCATTTGTTAAAATCAGAAGAGAAGAAATAACCTAGATGCATTTTCACTGATGAAATGGAGACATGTTTAGGAAGACTAGAAGGTAAATAGAAATTATTTGATGTGGAGGATAATATTGAGGCTTTGAATATTGTGATTCTTCAATAAAATAGAAAACAAGACCACAACTTAAGGACAGAGAACTCTTGGTCACAGTGATGAGATTAAAGATTTCAGTAGTAAAAATTCTAAGAACATCAACATAGACTTGTAGTAAGGAAAAGCTCTTAAATAAAACTATAGAAATCTAAGTGTTAGGAGCCTTCTATGACATTAACTGTGTTAAACAAACCTAATCTGTCTAGGTTTTAGTTTTTCAATCCTTTCGTTAAGAGGTTGAATCAGTTGGGTTTTTAGGTTAAAAAAATCATAAATCAAACTCAGCTTAAAATGAGTAAAACTACCATAATCAAAACTTTGGTGGTATTGGTAAAATGAAAGACAACAGAACAGAATAGAGAATCCAGAAATCGATGCACTCATATACTGTCAGTTGACTTTCTACAAAGGTGTAAAGGTAATTTAATAGAGGAAGAATGGTCTTCTCAGAACACTATTAAACTATGAATCATTTCCAACCTTGTGTCATTTATAAAAGTTAACCCAAAATGAACCCACAGGCCTAAAATTCTAGATGATGATATAAGAGAACATTTTTGTGAACTCAATATTAGAGAAAGATTTCCTAGATACTACCACGGAAAGCAGTTTATAAATGAAAAAAATTAATAAATTGAGTTTAGTCAAAATTAACAACTTTTACTCTTTAAAATAATGAAGAAAATGAAACAGACAAGCCACATCTAAAATTAAGCTCGTATTTTTGTTCATGGCAAAATTTCTTAGGTCGTTACAAATCAGAACCTATTTATAGAACATTTTATCTAGGTATCTTATATCAAATGATCCTTAGAAGAGGAGAAGGGACTGACATATCCCAAGAGGTATTTTATATTTTATTATTTCTTCTTTTGTGGATGTCTCAAATGGCTTGCAGCTAGCCAGATGTCCAATGGCTGCTCAAGGTGGCATTCATTTTGGCTGTAGCAAACTTCTATTTCAGATGACTCCACCAGTCTGTAGCCATCCTCAGTCACTTCCACGAGGGGCCCCTTCTCTATCTAGGACTAAACAGAGGTTTTGGCATTGCGCATATGTGTGCTGACTTTTCCCCTTACATTAAGCAACCTTTCCGTAACCTTAGTTGGTAAGTCTGTTCCGTTTTTACGTAAGTTCTAATAAAGCCTCTCTTCGGTAGCATAGTTTTGCCTCTTTGTGGTTTCTTCGTGAAGTACCGCAGCCTGAGATGGTACACTAAGAGCTGGTAATACCAAAGACTGGTAACACCAAAAGTGGCCGCCAGCTGGACTGGAGATACTGCAAGAGGCTCCCAGCCAGAGAATAGGAGGAGCCATGGAGAACTGTGGAAGCCACCATCTGTAGTCTTCATGCAGTTCTCTGAGGGTTGACAGTAGCTGGTGAGTGGTAGAAGGCTACTAACACTAAGAGCTGTAACTACTAGCATCCAAAGCGCAGGGCTAATTAACATTAAGAGAGATGCATTTTGCCTAATTGTGGTTTTTATCCAATTTCAGCAAAAGAACCCTTAGTTGATTGGTTTGTAATGTGTGGTCTATGTGCTAATAAAACTGAGTGTTTTAAAAAAAATTAAACAACATGTGAATTTTAGCATAAAAGTACTAAATGATGTAACATTTCCCAACCTTTAAAGGACAGGAAAAAAAAAACAAACGTGGGCTTGTTATAAGTAGATACATTGAGAGCAGTTACATTCAACAGATAATAGCTTGAGGGCAAACAAGTAAGCCAAGGTAACATGATAAGAAGTAAATATAAAAATTTAAAAAAATGGACATTGAGAGTTATTCATCACATAGATCAACAACCTTTCACATCTTAGTTCCTGAAAAACTGGCTTTATTAATATGAACACATAATGACTGATATTTATTTTATTGAAGTACAGATTTAGTAATTCATCATAACAGTGAAGAAGTATTTACCTTGTATGTTCAGAAATAGTATGTAATAGTATTTCGGAAAAAGTATAATACAGCTTTGGAAATAGTATATAATACTAGTAAATTGGAAATAGTATGTAATACAGCTTTGGAGTAAATTCATTGAGGTGTAATTTGTGTGTACTAAAATATGTCAATTTTAAGTGCATGGTTCAATACATTCTGACAGGGCTGGGAATATAGCTCAGAGCTCAGCACCTGCCTGGCAAGTATGAGGTCGTGAGTTTGATTCCCCATACCGAAAAAAAGCACATTTTGACAGATACGTTTACCCTCGAAATTGCCACCATTAAGCTATTGAACTTTTTTCTTTGGAGGTACTGTGGATTGAACACAGGGCCTGTCTGCACCATCCTAGCTCCTTCAGTTTTTATTTTGAGACAGGGTCTCGCTAAATCACTCACTTCATCTTTTATCTCATGCTTTTCTTCTCAGCTCTGTTGTTATCTTCAGTCAAGAGTAAGCTAATAGTGCCAGTTATTTAGTAGACCATTAGATAATTTCACATTTCTTTTTTATTTTTTTAATTTTTAATTTTAATTTTTTTATTTTAAAGGAGATAAAATTTAACACAACAAAACAGAACAAAATGAGACATAAGAAAGCATAAATCTCAAAGCTAGACAACCAGAGATATTCACTATCTATCATATTGTCTCTTGTTTTCTTCCAAATGCTTGTCCATATTTTTGTATACGCAGAGTTCATACAAAACAGCATTATAACTAAGGTACTTAAGGGGACTAAGACATGAGAATGATACAAGGATCCTCATTAGTGAAATAAATAAGAATCATATTTATAAATATCACATTGTGTCTCTAGTGTAAAAAAGTAATAAGAAATGTAGGAGTAATAAAACCCAAAATGTGTAATTGCTATTATAAAAAAGAGAGGAAAAGAAAGTGCTCTAAAGGATATAACTGCATGTGTGTTTAAGTGTGTGGAATTGGTAACCATATTACTAAGTTTTTGTTGGATAGTTGAACAGAACTGTTTGCAGTCTCACTGTTTAAATGTCCACTTTGTAAACTTTACTTTTGTAACATGAACAACCATTTCTAAGAGGACAATATGTAATTTAGCAACTAGTGATTTCTTACTGTTTATTTTTTTGAAATTATGTATTATTTCTAACCTTTTTTCTGTTTTGTTTTTTTTCTTTAAATAAAATTTAAAAAAGAAAACGAATGATACAAGGTTAGACTATATTTGAATAAACAAATTGATGAAAGAATGAATAAATTTGAGCAAAGGGAGGATAATCAAGTAAGAAAATAGGCTTGTCTTTTTTTAAAACAAGTTATGTTAGAAATTCTAGTCTCTTAGTGTAGCTTTGAGGACATTGGATTATTGAAAAAGAAAGTATTTTGAAGAACAGACTAACTTAAAGTTTCTACAAGAAGTGATTTAAATTTCTGATCTTTTAATTTTTTAAAGTTACAATTAAAATTTAAGTGTTTATTAATGTAGAAAAAGTATTTTCAAGTACATACCAATATAACAATTTAAAAATTCATGTATTTGTTATGCTGAATAAAAAAAATCACATGAATACATTTTGAATACAACAGTCAATCTGTGAATGATTTAATGAAATATTTGACCTTTTTTATTATTGTTTACAGAAAGATTATATTCAAAAGAAAAAGGAACTATGGGGAATCTGTATCTTTATTGCAGCCGTTGACCTAGATGAGATGCCATTCACTTTTACTGAGCTACAGAAAAACATAGAAACCAGGTAAAATTTCTTGTATAAATTTAAGCCTCTTCTATTAAAGAAAAATACTTTAAGACTTTTCTCTTAACAGACTTTAGGAAATTAGTGAGAAATGCTAAAATTAAATAAAATATAAAAGACTTGGGTCAAACAGTGAATTGTCATTCTCTTATGGAGCTCTTAATGGAAGTTAATTTATGCTGTACTTCTTAAAAATGTAATCCTGGGAAAAAAATTTTTTGTCCCTGGGAAAATTTTTCTCTGTCAATATTCATTTGTAGATTGCTTAATAACTATTGATAAATTATATCAAAGATCAAGGATTTATAAAGTAGGCTTATATATTAAAATCTTTTTAAAATTAGTGTGGGTCTGTTATAAAGGAGTTTAGGTAAGATTTATTAAAATTTAATATTTTAACGTAGTGGGTATTATAATTACATTTTTGTGTGTGGGTGCGGTACCAGGGATTGAACTCATAACCTTGCACTTGCCAGACGAGTGCTTATGCTGCTTACGCTGCTGCTAACTCCCCAGCCCAATTACATTTGTATGTAGTGTATCCACTATAATATTTGACCCAGAAATTACTTAAATGTTTTATTGATCTTTTAAGTCTTGAAAGAATGTACTGATTTGCTTCTAGTAATTCATGAGCTTTATCTTACAAAACCTTCCAGGACTTTTGGTCATGCCTATGCAGCATGTTTACAAAACAGAATAATAAATAATTTTATTAGATAGGTAGTTGTATATGTTTCTACTTGAATAAAGCCCTCTAGAATTCAACCTAACTGATATTTTATTTAAATTAGATAAAATTGTTATATTTTTATAATTTTCTTTTTACTTTTAAATAAAATGTAGAGACAGACTTTTTTGTATATAGAAATTGTATCAATAATATATAGAAATTGTATCAATAATATATAGAAATAGTTCACAGAGTCAAGTCTGCAAGACCATAGGCACTGACTCCCTCCTGTCCCTCTCTTCTTTTTTTTCCTTAAGTTACATAGAGAAGAAGGCTTTGTTACTGACAGTGCACAGTTTCCATGATACTCTGACAAATATTACTGTGCACCTTATAAAATCAGAAAGCAAGAGTGATTCTTTAATAAATGCTATTCTGTAGTTGATTTTGCTTTCCCCCTGCACTGTGCTTACTCATTTCTCTTTTCTAATTAATGCCCTGATCTTCTCTGTCCTGTAGCATTTCTACCTCCTTTATTTGCTTTTCCACATGACTTATTATGACCGTCCCCATCCATTTTATGTAATGGAAACTTTCTTTTTTTCTTCAGAACTGGGAATTGAACCCAGAACCTCATACGTGTGAGGCAAGTGCTCTGCCATTGGGCTAAAACCCCAGCCCTTTTAATTTTTATCTCAAGACATAAAGTACCCAGGATGGTTGAACTTTTGATCCTCCTGCCTCGGTCTCCCAAGTAGAAGGAATTACAGGCATGTGCCTTTGTGCCCAGTTTATGCAGTGGAAACTTTTAATAACCCCCCCCTTTTTTGGTTCTTTTCTTTCTTATTTTATGGACAGGTTTTCCCTGTGTTGCCCAGACTGGTTTCAAACTCCTGAAGTCAAAGAACCCTCTGTCTCAGCCTCCAGAAGGTTGCATCTGAAGGCTCCTGCCTCTGTACCTGGCTTTGCTGGACAGCTTCTAAATGGGTTCAGTGACTAAAATTATTTGGTTCAGTTAGCTGCGTTGGTATAATTCTTTACTCAAACTTGATTAGAAATTATAATATCAGATGTACTTGGCAATTGCTATTTTTATTACCCTAACAGAAAGTGTATATATTGATGTCTCAAAAATTGTTCTTAATAAGAAAAACAATAATGAATGACTTAGAATAATTATTTAAACAATTTAAAATTTTTGATCTTCTTTCCTTTCCCCCTTCCCCATTAGTTGAATCCTGAATCTGTTCATGGGGCAAAGAATGTCAGTGCACACATCTGTGGCATGGGAATGCCAAGAGGCCCAGAGATGTTAAAGCTGAAGTGGGATTGTCCTGATGTGGGCTGCTGGGTGTGAAGCGTCAGAGATCAAGCAGGAGGCGTGGGCAGTTAGTATAAGGAATCATAGTGCAAGGCAGATGAGGAGAGCTGTGCACTGTGGGGAGTCAGAACCATAGCGGGGTGAGGAAGAAGTCTACCCGAAGGGGCGGGGCAGTCCAGAAGAGGGAGGCAGGGAAGGAGAATGTCGACATCGGGAGGAGGTAGCTTTGGAGAAGAGTTACAAGTATGGAGAGGGAAACACTAGCGTGAACTGCATGATTTGTATTGGAATGAAATAAATGGATACAAACTCATTTTTAAAAAATTTGTCTTGCCTTTTTTTTTTTTTGTTGCAGTGCTAGGGATTGAATACTAAATAGACAGAAACTGAAAGCTTTCACTCTAAAATCAGGAATAAGACAAAGATGTCCACTATCACCATTCCCATTCATTGTAGTTCTGGAAATATTAGCCAGAGAAATTAGACAAGAGAGAGAGAAATAAAAAGAATAAGGATAGGAAAGGAAAAAGTTAAATTATCATTATTTGCAGATGACATGGTACTTTACATAAAAGACCCCCCCCAAGAACTCTACCGAAAGACTATTAAGAGTTAATAAGCA